>JANJGN010001427.1:0-143465 GCA_026770705.1 Isurus oxyrinchus | reverse complement strand
ATGGCTGAACGGCCACCTCCGGTGCCCTAATGGCTCTCTATCCAGTTCCCTGTCTCTCTCTCTCCGTAGGCCCGGCAAGCTTACATCTCTCAAACGCTCGTCCGGTTCCCCCTTTCGAAACCGTTCACCTTCTCCCGAGGGTTCCAGGTCGCCACTGCTCCAAAATCTGTGCTCCGTCCCCTACCCCCCCACCCCCCCGGTCCTCGTACCATCAGCTTTTCTTCGTCTGCCCAATCCAAACCTGCCCTCACCTTGTCCACCTCGATCCAGTCTCCCCTCGACACCCCCGCCGCCCCCCCACCCACCCTCCCTCCCCACCGCCACCCCCCCCCATCCCCCGCTTCCCTCCGAGGAGAACAGAAACGCTTTAAGCGCGTAAAAATAGTTCATCTTCAAGGGCGAGGAACATTCCGGAAGGATTTGTGTGTGTGTGTGTGTGTGTTTTTTTTTTCGAAAAGACACTGTCCCTTAAAGGGGGTTTCGCGAGGGGCTTTTGGTGCTGCTGTTCCTGGTAAAGAGAGCAGCGTACAAGAAAAGGTAATTAAGCAGTTTTAAAGGGGATGGCAACCTCTTGACACCCACCCCCCCCTCCCCCACCCCCCTGCCGGTGGACTGTTTACAAAAAGGGTCACACAGATGGTTTACGGCTTTGAGAAAACACCGTGCTGGAGAACGGCGGTTAAAAAGCCGGCGGGCTGGTGTTGCTTTTGGGGAGAATACAGGAAGGACCAACTGCTTGAGTAGGCAAGACAGCGGCTGCTGAAGTTCCAGACCCCGTCCCAAAGCAGAGAGCGAACGGAAGTTGCTCCGAATTCGCTCCACGGTCCGAAATTGACTCATTGCCAAGCCTTCCGTGAAATCAGCCGGAAGATTGGTGCAAGGCTCACCGATCCTTCCTCAGGCCAGCGCTGAGAGACCAACTGAATAACCCGGACACCATCTCAAGGACTCCGCCTTCTATCCTTTTCCCCTGAATCATTCACTTTTAATATCTTGTCAGGATTAGTCTATTTACTTTTTTGGGGTGTGTGTGTGTGTGTGTGTGTGTGTGTGTGAGAGAGACAGAGAGAGTGTGGTGTGAGAAAGAGAGAGAGAGGGAGAGAGAGAGACAGAGACAGAGAGACCGTGTGTGAGAGAGAGAATGTGTGTGAGAGGGAGAGAGTGTGGTGTGAGAGAGAAAGAGAGAGAGAGACGGAGAGAGCGTGTGAGAGTGTGTGTGAGGAAGAATATCTGTGTGTGCGCGTGTGTAAGAGAGAGGGAGAATGCGGTGTGTGTGTGAGAGAGAGAGAGAGAATGTGTGTGTGAGAGATTGAGTATGTGTGTCTATGTGTGTGTGTGTGTGTATGGGATGTGAGTGTGTGTCTGTGTGAGTGAGTGAGTGTGCATGTGCAAGTGTGAGAGAGTGTGTGTGTGCATGTGTGACAGTGTGAGGCCTGTGAGAAAGAATGTGTGTTTGTGTGTGTGAGAGGAGAGTGAGAGAATGAGTGTGTGTGTGTGAGAGAGTATATGTGTGTGTGTGTGAAAGAGAATGAGTTCGTGTGAGTGTGTGAGGTGTGTGTGAGTGACTGAGTTTGAGTGTGTGCAGGAGAATATGTGTGAGAGAGTGAGTGTGCGTGAGAATGCATGAGTGAGAGTGCGAGCATTTGTGTGAGAGAATGTGTGCGTGCGTGAGAATATGTATGCGAGTGAGAGTGAGAATGATTGTGTGTGCGAGTGTATGTGTGACTGTGTGTGTATGTGAGTGTGCGTGTCTGTGTGAGAGTGTGAGTGTGCATGTGTAAGTGTGAGAGTGTGTGTGTGCATCTGTGGCAGTGTGAGAATGTGGCCTGTGAGAGAGAAAATGTGTGTTTATGTGTGTGAGAGTGTGTGTGAGTGAGAGTGAGAAGAGTGTGTGTGTGTGTGAGACAGAGTGAATTCGTGTGAGTGCGTGAGAGAATGTGTGTGAGTGAGTGCCTGAGTTTGAGTGTGTGCATGAGAATATGTGTGTGTGTGAGAATGTATGTGAGTGAGAGTGTGAGCGTTCGTGTGAGAGAGAGTGTGCGTGTTTAAGAATGTGTGTATGCAAATGTGCGTGCATGTATGAGAGAGTGAGTGAATGTGTGGTGTCTGTGCCTGTGAGAGCTTGTGTGGTGTGTGCACGCGAGGCGGTATGAGAGGGTGTGTGTGTGAGTGTGTGTGTGTGTGTGTGTGTGTGCGTTAGGGTATTTGGAAACAGTAATTATGACACTCTCCTATTTCACACTGTGTGTTAAGAAGCTTTGTCTTTCTCCTTGACGAGTCTGGTTTTATAATAAACTAATAATGTTATTGTTCCTTGAAGAAACCTGGACATTGAGTGGTCACTCCGAGATCCACGGGTAATGGACAGATTCGGCCATGTAGCTCGCTGGAGAAATCATCGAAATGTATATAGTGACCCGCGGAGCAGGGGGACTAGAGAAGGACAGCGTGTATGTGTGTGTGTGAGAGGGCAGACGGAGGAGAGATAGGGCGGGCGGGGGAGAGAGGGGGAGTGGGAGAGAGGGGGAGAGAGTGAGTGAGGGAGGGTGCGAGGGAGAGACAGAGTGAGGGGACGAGAGAGAGTGTGAGGGAAAGTGTGAGAGACTGAGTGTGAAAAATAGAGGGAGAGTGAAATAGAGTGACGGAGAGACAGCGAGGGTGAAAGTGTAACAGAAATAGAATGAGAGACAGCCAGGGTGACAGTGGAGAGATGGAAGGGATAGGGAGAGTGAGAGGGAGTGAAACCAAGAGATAAGAACCGGGGAGTCAGAGTGAGGGAGAGAGAGGGACAGAGAGAGACTGGGAGATGATAGGAGAAAGAGTGACAGAGATTGACAGGCAGGAAATGAGAATCAGGGACTGTGACCAAGAGATGGAGGGAGAACGAGACAGAGAGAGGGACACAGAGTGAGAGAAGAAAGATAGAGACAACAGAGTGACAAGAGAGAAAGAGAGGGATGGAGTGAGAGAAGGAAGAGAGACAGGCAGCTATGGAGACGGCATGAGGGAGAGAGAGAGAGAGACAGAGAGGGGGAGGAGAAAGGGTCAGGGAGTGACAGAAACTAATAGGGATAGGGAGGGAAGGAGACAGAGAGCGGGAGGGGGAAGGGAGTGACAAAAAGTGATAGAGGTGGGGGAAGAGAGGGGGAGAAAAAGAGAGAGAAAGAGAGACAGACGGAGAGAGAGAGAGAGAGAGTCAGGAGGAGTGACAGAAAGAGAGATTATCTGAATTACTGGTCCAGTGATATAACTCCTGCACTCCCGTCTGGCATTAATTACATTTTTTCCATACCTCTCGTCCGGTGTCCTAAAACGAGATTTTGAAGGCATGCTGCCTGGATGCAGAGCAGGAACACTTGGATCCTCATGTTGGTGAATCCTGATTGCTGACTGAGCACCCTCCAGACTTACAAGCCTAACCCTGACCCATCAATAATTAATTCAGCCCTCCCAAAACAAGGGAGGCAAAGATTAGGCTCACATTCTCTTCCATGTGTACAAGGTTCAACCACCTCCCAGGTACCCACCCCACACTGACAGCGCGGCGCTCCCCCAGCACTGACCATCCGACAGTGCTGTGCTCCCTCAGCACTGACCCTCCCACAGTGCTGTGCTCCCTGAGCGCTGACCCTCCCACAGTGCGGCGCTCCCTCAGTGCTGACCCTCCCACAGTGCGGCGCACCCTCAGCACTGACCCTCCGACAGTGCGGTGCTCACTCAGCACTGACCCTCCGACAGTGCGGCGCTCCCTCAGCACTGACCCTCTGACAGTGCAGCGCTCCCTCAGTACTGACCCTCTGACAGCGTGGCATTCCCTCAGCACTGACCCTCCGACAGTGCGGCGCTCCCTCAGTACTGACCCGACAGTGCGGCGCTCCCTCAGCGCTGACCTTCCGACAGCGCGGCGCTCCCCCAGCACTGACCCTCCGACAGTGCGGTGCTCCGTCAGCACTGATCCTCCACAGCGCGGCGCTCCCTCAGCGCTGACCCTCCGACAGCGCGGCGGTCCCTCAGCGCGGGCAATCCCTCAGCATGGCGTCCCTCAGCACTGACCCTCTGACAGTGCGGCGCTCCCTCAGCACTGACCCTCTGACAGCGCGGCGATCCCTCAGCGCTGACCCTCCGACCACGCAGCGATCCCTCAGTGCTGACCTTCCGACCGCGCGCCAATCCCTCAGCATGGCGATCCCTCAGCGCTGACCCTCCGACAGCGCGGCGATCCCTCAGCGCTGACCCTCCGACAACGCAGCGATCCCTCAGCGCTGACCCTCCGACAGTGCGGCGATCCCTCAGCGCTGACCCTCCGACAGTGCGGCGCTCCCTCAGCACTGACCCTCCGACAGTGCGGCGCTCCCGCAGCACTGACCCTCCGACAGTGCGGCGCTCCCTCAGCACTGACCCTCCCACAGCGCGGCGCTCCCTCAGCACAGACCCTCCTACAGTGCGGCGCTCCCTCAGCACTGACCCTCCTACAGTGCGGCGCTCCCTCAGCACCGACCCTCCGACTGTGCGGCGTTCCCTCAGTACTGATCCTTGGACAGTGCGGTGCTCCCTCAGCACTGACCCTCCGACAGTGCGGCGCTCCCTCAGCGCTGACCCTCCGACCGCGCGGCGATCCCTCAGTGCTGACCCTCCGACCGCGCGGCAATCCCTCAGCATGGCGATCCCTCAGCGCTGACCCTCCCACAGTGCGGCGCTCCCTCAGCACTGACCCTCCGACAGTGCGGCGCTCCCTCAGCACTGACCCTCCGACAGTGCGGCGCTCCCTCAGCACTGACCCTCCGACAGTGCGGCGATCCCTCAGCGCTGACCCTCCGACAGTGCGGCGCTCCCTCAGCACTGACCCTCCGACAGTGCGGCGCTCCCGCAGCACTGACCCTCCGACAGTGCGGCGCTCCCTCAGCACTGACCCTCCCACAGCGCGGCGCTCCCTCAGCACAGACCCTCCTACAGTGCGGCGCTCCCTCAGCACTGACCCTCCTACAGTGCGGCGCTCCTCAGCACCGACCCTCCGACTGTGCGGCGTTCCCTCAGTACTGATCCTTGGACAGTGCGGTGCTCCCTCAGCACTGACCCTCCGACAGTGCGGCGCTCCCTCAGCGCTGACCCTCCGACCGCGCGGCGATCCCTCAGTGCTGACCCTCCGACCGCGCGGCAATCCCTCAGCATGGCGATCCCTCAGCGCTGACCCTCCCACAGTGCGGCGCTCCCTCAGCACTGACCCTCCGACAGTGCGGCGCTCCCTCAGCACTGACCCTCTGACAGCGCGGCGATCCCTCAGCGCTGACCCTCCGACCACGCAGCGATCCCTCAGTGCTGACCTTCCGACCGCGCGCCAATCCCTCAGCATGGCGATCCCTCAGCGCTGACCTCCGACAGCGCGGCGATCCCTCAGCGCTGACCCTCCGACAACGCAGCGATCCCTCAGCGCTGACCCTCCGACAGTGCGGCGATCCCTCAGCGCTGACCCTCCGACAGTGCGGCGCTCCCTCAGCACTGACCCTCCGACAGTGCGGCGCTCCCGCAGCACTGACCCTCCGACAGTGCGGCGCTCCCTCAGCACTGACCCTCCCACAGCGCGGCGCTCCCTCAGCACAGACCCTCCTACAGTGCGGCGCTCCCTCAGCACTGACCCTCCTACAGTGCGGCGCTCCCTCAGCACCGACCCTCCGACTGTGCGGCGTTCCCTCAGTACTGATCCTTGGACAGTGCGGTGCTCCCTCAGCACTGACCCTCCGACAGTGCGGCGCTCCCTCAGCGCTGACCCTCCGACCGCGCGGCGATCCCTCAGTGCTGACCCTCCGACCGCGCGGCAATCCCTCAGCATGGCGATCCCTCAGCGCTGACCCTCCCACAGTGCGGCGCTCCCTCAGCACTGACCCTCCGACAGTGCGGCGCTCCCTCAGCACTGACCCTCCGACAGTGCGGCGCTCCCTCAGCACTGACCCTCCGACAGTGCGGCGCTCCCTCAGCGCTGACCCTCCGACCGCGCGGCGATCCCTCAGCGCTGACCCTCCGACCGCGCGGCGCTCCCTCAGCGCTGGCCCTCCGACAGCACGGCGCTCCCTCAGCGCTGACCCTCCGACAATGCGGCGATCCCTCAGCGCTGACCCTCCGACAGCACGGCGATCCCTCAGCGCTGACCCTCCGACAGCGCAGCAATCCCTCAGCACTGACCCTCTGACAGTGCGGCGCTCCCTCAGCACTGACCCTCCGACAGTGCGGCGCTCCCTCAGCACTGACCCTCCCACAGCGCGGCTCTCCCTCAGCACTGCCCTCCGACAGTGCGGCGCTCCCTCAGCGCTGACCCTCCGACAGCACGGCGATCCCTCAGCGCTGACCCTCCGACAGTGCGGCGATCCCTCAGCGCTGACCCTCCGACAGCACGGCGATCCCTCAGCGCTGACCCTCCGACAGCGCAGCAATCCCTCAGCGCTGACCCTCCGACAGTGCGGCGCTCCCTCAGCACTGACCCTCCCACAGTGCGGCGCTCCCTCAGCGCTGACCCTCCCACAGCGCGGCTCTCCCTCAGCACTGTCCCTCCGACAGTGCGGCGCTCCCTCAGCGCTGACCCTCCGACAGTGCGGCGCTCCCTCAGCACTGACCCTCCCACAGTGCGGCGCTCCCTCAGCACTGACCCTCCCACAGTGCGGCGCTCCTCAACACTGACCCTCCGACAGTGCGGCACTCCCTCAGCACTGACCCTCCGACAGTGCGGCGCTCCCTCAGTGCTGACCCTCTGACAGTGCGGCGCTCCCTCAGCACTGACACTCCGACAGCACGGCACTCCCTCAGCAGTGACCCTCCCACAGTGCGGCGCTCCCTCAGCACTGACCCTCTGACATTGCGGCGCTCCCTCAGCACTGAACCTCCGACAGTGCGGCACTCCCTCAGTACTCAACCTCCGACAGTGCGGCGCTCCCTCAGCACTGACAGTCCGACAGCGCGGCGCTCCCTCAGCACTGAACCTTCGACAGTGCGGCGCTCCCTCAGCACTGACCCTCTGACAGCGCGGTTCTCCCTCAGCACTGACCCTCCCACAGCGCAGCGCTCCCTCATCACCATGGAGGTTGTACTAGTTTAAATCTATCTGCTCAAAGCCCTGCATTGGGGCGTGAGCCCACGGCCGTCTGGACTCAGATAAGAACGTTATGGAGCACACGTGTTGAGGACTGATGGCAACAATAAACTGATTTCACCTCTGAAAGTTTAATCTCTTTGCTGCAAAGTCAATGTTTGTTTTAGCCCTGAGCCTCAAAGCCAGATTAGACTGAACCTGCACACAGCTCTAACAACCAACCTCGCAGCTGATACCTGGGATGTCCACAAAGTTCAAGCACCTTCTGTGTTAGCACTGTGGGCATTGTATCCAACCACGAGGAGGCTAAACAGGTACAGCACGGGGTTAGATACAGAGTAAAGCTCCTTCTACACCGCCCCCATCAAACACACCCAGGACAGGTACAGCACGGGGTTAGATACAGTGTAAAGCTCCTTCTACACCGCCCCCATCAAACACACCCAGGACAGGTACAGCACGGGGTTAGATACAGAGTAGAGCTCCCTCTACACTGTCCACATCAAACACACCCAGGACAGGTACAGCACGGGGTTAGATACAGAGTAAAGCTCCCTCTACACTCTCCCCATCAAACACTCCCAGGACAGGTACAGCACAGGGTTAGATACAGAGTAAAGCTCCCTCTACACTGTCCCCATCAAACACTCCCAGGACAGGTACAGCACAGGGTTAGATACAGAGTAAATCTCCCTCTACACTGTCCCCATCAAACACTCCCAGGACAGGCACAGCACGGTGTTAGATACAGAGTAAAACTCTCTCTACACTGTCCCCATCAAACACTCCCAGGACAGGTACAGCACGGGGTTAGATACAGAGTAAATCTCCCTCTACACTGTCCCCATCAAACACTCCCAGGACAGGTACAGCACGGGGTTAGATACAGAGTAAATCTCCCTCTACACCGTCCCCATCAAACACTCCCAGGACAGGTACAGCACGGGGTTAGATACAGAGTAAATCTCCCTCTACACTCTCCCCATCAAACACTCCCAGGACAGGTACAGCACAGGGTTAGATACAGAGTAAAGCTCCCTCTACACCGTCCCCATCAAACACTCCCAGGACAGGTACAGCACAGGGTTAGATACAGAGTAAAGCTCCCTCTACACTGTCCCCATCAAACACTCCCAGGACAGGTACAGCACGGGGTTAGATACAGAGTAAAGCTCCCTCTACACCGTCCCCATCAAACACTCCCAGGACAGGTACAGCACGGGGTTAGATACAGAGTAAAGCTCCCTCTACACCGTCCCCATCAAACACTCCCAGGACAGGTACAGCACGGGGTTAGATACAGAGTAAAGCTCCCTCTACACTGTCCCCATCAAACACTCCCAGGACAGGTACAGCACGGGGTTAGATACAGAGTAAAGCTCCCTCTACACTCTCCCCATCAAACACTCCCAGGACAGGTACAGCACGGGGTTAGATACAGAGTAAAGCTCCCTCTACACCGTCCCCATCAAACACTCCCAGGACAGGTACTGCACGGGGTTAGATACAGAGTAAAGCTCCCTCTACACTGTCCCCATCAAACACTCCAGGACAGGTACAGCACGGGGTTAGATACAGAGTAAAGCTCCCTCTACACTCTCCCCATCAAACACTCCTAGGACAGGTACAGCACGGGGTTAGATACAGAGTAAAGCTCCTCTACACTGTCCCATCAAACACTCCAGGACAGGTACAGCACGGGGTTAGATACAGAGTAAAGCTCCCTCTACACCGTCCCCATCAAACACTCCCAGGACAGGTACAGCACGGGGTTAGATACAGAGTAAAGCTCCCTCTACACCGTCCCCATCAAACACTCCCAGGACAGGTACAGCACGGGGTTAGATACAGAGTAAAGCTCCCTCTACACCGTCCCCATCAATCACTCCCAGGACAGGTACAGCACGGGGTTAGATACAGAGTAAATCTCCCTCTACACCGTCCCCATCAAACACTCCCAGGACAGGTACAGCACGGGGTTAGATACAGAGTAAATCTCCCTCTACACCGTCCCCATCAAACACTCCCAGGACAGGTACAGCACGGGGTGAGATACAGAGTAAAGCTCCTCTACACTGTCCCCATCAAACACTCCCAGGACAGGTACAGCACGGGGTGAGATACAGAGTAAAGCTCCCTCTACACTGTCCCCATCAAACACTCCCAGGACAGGTACAGCAGGGTGTAGAGAGGTTAAGTGAGATGCAGTATAATGCAGGAAAATGCGAGCTTCTGCACTTTTGAAGAAAGAATAGAAAATCAGAATATTATTGAAATGGAGAGACTCTGCTGGACGCTGCGGAGCAGAGGGATCTGGGTGTCCTGGTACATGAATCCCAACAAGTTGGTACGCAGATGCAGCGAGTGATTAGGAAGCCAAATGGAAAGTTGTCCTTTATTGCGAGGGGGGGATGGAGTATAAAAGTGGGGAAGTCTTGCTACAACTGGACAGGGCGTTGGTGAGGCCGCTCCTGGGGCACTGTGGACAGTTCTGGTCTCCTTACTTAAGGAGGACAGACTCGCATTGGAAGCCGTTCAGAGAAGGTTCACTCGGCTGATTCCTGGGACGAAGGGGGTTTGTCTGATGGGGAAAGGTTGAGCAGGTTGGGGCCTCTACCCATTGGAGTTTAGAAGAATGAGAGGTGATCTTATTGAAACATGTCAGATTCTGAGGGGAGGGGGGTTTGACAGGGTGGATGCTGAGGGGATGTTTCCCCCCTCAGGCAGAATCTAGACAGTAGTGGGGACAGTTTCAGAATAAGGGATTTTGGAATACCGTGCACAGTTCCGGTCTCCGTACCCCACTCGGAATACCGTGCACAGTTCCGGTCTCCGTACCCCACACAGAATACCGTGCACAGTTCCGGTCTCCGTACCCCACACAGAATACCGTGCACAGTTCTGGTCTCCGTACCCCACACAGAATACCGTGCACAGTTCCGGTCTCCGTACCCCACTCGGAATACCGTGCACAGTTCCGGTCTCCGTACCCCACTCGGAATACCGTGCACAGTTCCGGTCTCCGTACCCCACTCGGAATACCGTGCACAGTTCCGGTCTCCGTACCCCACTCGGAATACCGTGCACAGTTCCGGTCTCCGTACCCCACTCGGAATACCGTGCACAGTTCCGGTCTCCGTACCCCACTCGGAATACCGTGCACAGTTCCGGTCTCCGTACCCCACTCGGAATACCGTGCACAGTTCCGGTCTCCGTACCCCACACAGAATACCGTGCACAGTTCCGGTCTCCGTACCCCACTCGGAATACCGTGCACAGTTCCGGTCTCCGTACCCCACTCGGAATACCGTGCACAGTTCCGGTCTCCGTACCCGACTCGGAATACCGTGCACAGTTCCGGTCTCCATACCCCACTCAGAATACCGTGCACAGTACTGGTCTCCCTATCCCACTTGGAATACTGTACACAATTCCGGTCTCCATACTATCAAAAGGATACGGAGGCACTGGAGGTGTGAAACAGATTGATGAGGATGATCCCAGATCGGAGAGGTTATAACTATCGGGAGAGGTTGAACAGGCCGGGGCTCTTTACTCTGGGAAAGAGGAGGCTGGAGGCTGAGGGGGTGACCTGATCGAGCTCTTTAAAATGACGGAGGGGGTTTCAATAGGGTCGACGTAGAGATGTTTCCACTTGTGGGGGACGGGGGGGGGGGGGGGGGGGGGGAGAGACACCAGAACTAGGGGGGGGCATCAATATAATACAGTCCCTAATAAATCCGATCGGGGAGGGAATTCAGGAGAAAGGTCTTTACCCAGAGAGCGGGGAGAATGTGGAACTCGCTCCCACAGGGAGGGGGGTGGAGGTGAATCGTGTCGATGTGTTTAAGGAGCTGGATAAACACACGAGGGGAGAGAGGGATAGAAGGATACGGGGGTGTCGAGGAGGCTGGTGTGGGGGCAGACACACCCGAGCGGAGCAGAGGCCGAATGGCCTGTTCCTGGGTGCCTGCCTTAATTCTCCTCACTCAGTAGAACATCTGGGCTCTCGCTCCCTCCACATACACTTGCTGCTGTAACATGTTGAGTGGATGAATTGGCTCTCCTTGGATTTACTCGGGCCTTCCCCTCTCCTTTGGGCAATCATTTCTTTCACTGCAACATCATCAGAGAAAGGTTCAATAAGAGGAGGAGGAGACTGGGGAAATAATCATACAATTCTGATTTAAAGCAATAACTTCAACACCACATCAATGGCTTTCAGAATCAATTTATTTCAAAACATATTTTCATGAAATTTAATCTTAATCATTGTACAGATTTTAGCGCTGCAGTATTGGATACAGAGTCCCCATCAAACACTCCCAGGACAGGTACAGCATGGGGTTAGATACAGAGTAAAGCTCCCTCTACACCATCCACATCAAACACTCCCAGGACTGGTACAGCACGGGGTTAGATACAGAGTAAAGCTCCCTCTACTCTGTCCCCATCAAACACTCCCAGGACAGGTACAGCACGGGGTTAGATACAGAGTAAAGCTCCCTCTACACCGTCCCCATCAAACACTCCCAGGACAGGTACAGCACGGGGTTAGATACAGAGTAAAGCTCCCTCTACACTGTCCCCATCAAACACTCCCAGGACAGGTACAGCACGGGGTTAGATACAGAGTAAAGCTCCCTCTACACCATCCCCATCAAACACTCCCAGGACAGGTACAGCACGGGGTTAGATACAGAGTAAAGCTCCCTCTACACTGTCCCCATCTCCGGGTTTCACAGAGAGCAAACCTCCGCTGCGCCTTGCTTCGCTTGACGAGAATCAGAGAGCTGGGGAGTTTGAAAGCCGCCCGTTTAACATATACCCCATACCACCTCCCCCAACCGCCGAGCTCCCAGACACAGAATCTACAGCCAGCTACTCATCTGTGGCGGGCTTCGCTGCGCCGTGCGCTGAACAGCAGCGGTACGGTTAGTCCTGTGACTGCCCTCCCTTCCCCACCTCGACCCCCCCACTAACCACACAACGGCTGCCACAGAAACAGTCCCCTCCGCGGAGCCGCCCTACAACCTACGCCGAAAAGCCCCAACGCTCAAGTCCCCAGCCCAGCTGGCCACTTCCACGCGATTGGATTTAACACCGGGTGGGGTGGGGTGGGGGGGTTAAAGACTCCTGTATGATTAACTGCCCGCCCACCGCTTCCCAAGAAGCCCGCCTCTGCGTCCAGCTGCTTGACTGCAGCAGGCGGCGCGGCCCAGCCTGCTCCTGCTGAACGGCGAGGACGCCTTCGCCCCCCCACCCCCCCCCCCACCCCCAGCA
This sequence comes from Isurus oxyrinchus, assembly GCA_026770705.1. Lineage (NCBI taxonomy): Eukaryota > Metazoa > Chordata > Chondrichthyes > Lamniformes > Lamnidae > Isurus > Isurus oxyrinchus. Next base: position 131,104 of record JANJGN010001427.1, on the reverse strand, counting down.
CCCACCCCCCACCCCTCAGTCCAGTCCAGGCAACGAGGCAGGCGCCACCCTGGGAAACCCCCTGCCGCAGCATCCAAAGAGTACGCTGTCCCAGGGAGGTGGGGGGGGGGGGGGGGGGGGGGGGACACGACGTGTGCGAGTGCCTCTCTGCCTCTCTGCTCCTCCTCGTGACTACCCTCGGGCGAGCTGCGGGGTGCGCGGCCCCCCCCCGCTCCCCTGTTCGGCGCCGGCTGGGCCAGGTTTCACTCCCGTCCGCAGCGCAGAGCTCCGGGCAGCTTCATCCCTCCATTAGTGTGGGCGCCTCGAGGCTGGCAGGAAACACAAGAGATCGGGAGAGGGTTGGTCACGACTCACCACGGCCAACAGAGCCAAAAACAGCAGCAACGGCAACAGCAACAACACACCCGCCCGGCGTTTCCCCGGCTCCTCAGCACGTCCCAGAGAGCTTCACAGCCGGAGAGTCCCGGACACAACCGCAGACACGCATTTAAACTCAACAGCACAGCAGCGCACAGCTGCACTCACCCATTCACACACAGGACCCTCACTGCACTCTCTGTAACCTCCTCCAGCCCCTACACCCCTCCCTACCTCTGTAACCTCCTCCAGCCCCTACAACCCTCCCTATCTCTGTAACCTCCTCCAGCCCCTACACTCCTCCCTATCTCTGTAACCTCCTCCAGCCCCTACAACCCTCCCTATCTCTGTAACCTCCTCCAGCCCCTACAACCCTCCCTATCTCTGTAACCTCCTCCAGCCCCTACACCCCTCCCTATCTCTGTAACCCCCTCCAGTCCCTACACCGTCCCTATCTCTGTAACCTCCTCCAGTCCCTACAACCCTCCCTATCTCTGTAACCTCCTCCAGCCACTACAACCCTCCCTATCTCTGTAACCTCCTCCAGCCCCTACAACCCTCCCTATCTCTGTAACCTCTGCCAGCCCCTACACCCCTCCCTATCTCTGTAACCCCCTCCAGTCCCTACACCCCTCCCCATCTCTGTAACCCCCTCCAGGTCCTACACCCCTCCCTATCTCTGTAACCTCCTCCAGCCCCTACACTCCTCCCTAACTCTGTAACCTCCTCCAGCCCCTATAACCCTCCCTATCTCTGTAACCTCCTCTAGCCCCTACACCCCTCCCTACCTCTGTAACCTCCTCCAGCCCCTACACCCTTCCTATCTCTGTAACCTCCTCCAGCCCCTACAACCCTCCCTATCTCTGGAACCTCCTCCAGCCCCTACACCCCTCCCTATCTCTGTAACCTCCTCCAGCCCCTACAGCCCTCCGAGATCGCTGCGCTCCTCCAATTCCCGCCTATCGAGCATCCACCATTGGCGGCCGTGCTTTCAGCTGCCTGGGGGGGTGGGGGCCTGAGCTCTGGAATTCTCTCCCTAAACCTCTCAGCCCCACACGCTACGTAAAAACCAACCTCTTTGATCAAGCTTCTGGTCACCTGTCCCTAATATCCCCCCATGTGGCCCGGGTTTGTATTCGGTCCAATCTACCCTCCTGTATCACATAATCTGAAATCAATGCACAGTAAGATGCACAGCGCGGCACTCCATCAGCACTGACCCTCCGACAGTGCAGCACTCTCAGCACTGACCCTCGGACAGTGCGGCACTCCCTCAGCACTGACCGTCCGACAGTGCGGCACTCCCTCAGCACTGACCCTCCGACCGTGCGGCTCTCCCTCAGCACTGACCTTCCGACAGTGCGGCGCGCTCTCAGCACTGACCCTCTGGCTGTGCGGTGCTCCCTCAGCACTGACCCTCCGACAGTGCGGCGCTCCCTCAGCACTGACCCTCCGACAGTGCGGCGCCCCCTCAGCACTGACACTCTGGCTGTGCGGTGCTCCCTCAGCACTGACCCTCCGACAGCATGGAGCTCCCTCAGCACTGACCCTCCGACAGCACGGAGCTCCCTCAGCACTGACCCTCCGACAGCACGGAGCTCCCTCAGCACTGACCCTCCGACAGTGCGGCGCTCCCTCAGCACTGACCCTCTGCTGTGCGGTGCACCCTCAGCACTGACCCTCCGACCGAGCGACGATCCCTCAGCATTGACCCTCCAACAGTGCAGCGCTCCCTCAGCGCCGACCCTCCGACAGAGCGACGCTCTCTCAGTGCTGACCCTCCAACATTGCGGCGCTCTCTCAGCGCTGACCCTCCGACAGTACAACGCTCCCACAGCGCTGACCCTCCGACAGAGCGACGCTCCCTCAGCGCTGACACTCCGACAGAGCGACGATCCCTCAGCGCTGACCCTCCGACAGAGTGACGATCCCTCAGCACTGACCCTCTGACAGTGCGGTGGTCCCTCAGCACTGACCCTCCGACAGTGCGGCGCTCCCTCAGCACTGACCCTCCGACCGTGCGGCGCTCCCTCAGCACTGACCCTCTCACAGTGTGGCGCTCCCTCAGCACTGACCCTCCGACAGTGCGGCGCTCCCTCAGCACTGACCCTCCGACAGTGTGGCGCTCCCTCAGCAATGACCCTCCAACAGCGCGGCGCTCCCTCAGCACTGCTCCTCCGACAGTGCGGCACTCCCTCAGCACTGGCACTACGACAGTGCGGCGCTCCCTCAGCACTGGCCCTCCGACAGTGTGGCGCTCCCTCAGCACTGACCCTCCGGCAGTGCGGCGCACCCTCAGCACTGAACCTCCGACAGTGCGGCGCTCCCTCAGCACTGACCCTCCGACAGAGCGACGCTCCCTCAACGCTGACCCTCCGACAGAGCGACGCTCCCTCAACGCTGACCCTCCGACAGAGCGACGCTCCCTCAGCGCTGACCCTCCGACAGAGCGACGCTCCCTCAGCGCTGACCCTCCGACACAGCGACGCTCCCTCAGCGCTGACCCACTGACAGAGCGACGCTCCCTCAGCACTGACCCTCCGACAGAGCAACAATCCCTCAGCGCTGACCCTCTGACAGTGCGGCACTCCCTCAGAGCTGACCCTCCGACAGTGCGGCATCCCTCAGCGCTGACCCTCCGACAGAACGGTGGTCCGTCAGCGCTGACCCTCCGACAGTGCAGCGGGCTCCCTCAGTGCTGACCCTCCGACAGTGCGGTGCTCCCTCAGCACTGACCCTCCGACAGCGCAGAGCTCCCTCAGCTCTGACCCTCCGACAGCACGGAGCTCCCTCAGCACTGACCCTCCGACAGTGCGGCGCTCCCTCAGCACTGACCCTCTGACAGTGCAGCACTCCCTCAGCACTGACCCTCTGGCTGTGCGGCACTCCCTCAGCATTGAACCTCCGACAGTGCGGCGCTCCATCAACACTGACCCTCCAACAGAGCGACGCTCCCTCAGCACTGACCCTCCGACAGTGCGGCGCGCTCTCAGCACTGACCCTCTGGCTGTGCGGTGCTCCCTCAGCACTGACCCTCCGATAGTGCGGCGCTCCCTCAGCACTGACCCTCCGACAGTGCGGCGCTCCCTCAGCTCTGACACTCTGGCTGTGCGGTGCTCCCTCAGCACTGACCCTCCGACAGCATGGAGCTCCCTCAGCACTGACCCTCCGACAGCACGTAGCTCCCTCAGCACTGACTCTCCGACAGTGCGGCGCTCCCTCAGCACTGACCCTCTGGCTGTGCGGTGCACCCTCAGCACTGACCCTCTGACCGAGCGACGATCCCTCAGCACTAACCCTCCGACAGTGCGTGGCTCCCTCAGCGCTGACCCACCGACAGTACAACGCTCCCTCAGCGCTGACCCTCCGACAGAGCGACGCTCCCTCAGCGCTGACCCTCCGACAGAGCGGTGCTCCCTCAGCACTGACCCTCTGACAGTGCGGTGCTCCCTCAGCACTGACCCTCTGACAGTGCGGTGCTCCCTCAGCACTGACCCTCTGACAGTGCGGTGCTCCCTCAGCACTGACCCTCTGACAGTGCGGTGCTCCCTCAGCACTGACCCTCTGACAGTGCGGTGCTCCCTCAGCACTGACCCTCTGACAGTGCGGTGCTCCCTCAGCACTGACCCTCTGACAGTGCGGTGCTCCCTCAGCACTGACCCTCTGACAGAGCGACGCTCCATCAGCACTGACCCTCCGACAGAGCGACACTCCCTCAGCACTGACCCTCCGACAGAGCGACGCTCCCTCAGCACTGACCCTCCGACAGAGCGACGCTCCCTCAGCACTGACCCTCCGACAGTGCGATGCTCCCTCAGCACTGACCTTCCGAAGTGCTGCACTCCCTCAGCTCTGACCTTCCGACAGTGCGGCAACCCTCAGCGCTGACCCTCCGACAGAGCAACACTCCCTCAGCACTGACCCTCCGACAGAGCAGTGCTCCCTCAGCGCTGACCCTCCGACAGAGCGACGCTACCTCAGCTCTGACCCTCTGGCTGTGCGGTGCTTCCTCAGCACTGACCCTCCAACAGTGCGGCGCACCCTCAGCGCTGACCCTCCGACAGAGCAACACTCCCTCAGCACTGACCCTCCGACAGTGCGGCGCTCCCTCAGCACTGACCCTCCGACAGAGCGACGCTCCCTCAGCACTGACCATCCGACATTGCGGCGCTCCCTCAGCACTGACCCTCTGGCTGTGCGGTGTTCCCTCAGCACTGACCCTCTGACAGCATGGAGCTCCCTCAGCACTGACCCTCCGACAGCACGGAGCTCCCTCAGCACTGACCCTCCGACAGTGCGGCGCTCCCTCAGCACTGACCCTCTGACAGTGCGGTGCACCCTCAGCACTGACCCTCTGACAGAGCGACGCTCCATCAGCACTGACCCTCCGACAGAGCGACACTCCCTCAGCACTGACCCTCCGACAGAGCGACGCTCCCTCAGCACTGACCCTCCGACAGAGCGACGCTCCCTCAGCACTGACCCTCCGACAGTGCGATGCTCCCTCAGCACTGACCTTCCGAAGTGCTGCACTCCCTCAGCTCTGACCTTCCGACAGTGCGGCAACCCTCAGCGCTGACCGTCCGACAGAGCAACACTCCCTCAGCACTGACCCTCCGACAGAGCGATGCTCCCTCAGCGCTGACCCTCCGACAGAGCGACGCTACCTCAGCTCTGTCCCTCTGGCTGTGCGGTGCTTCCTCAGCACTGACCCTCCAACAGTGCGGCGCACCCTCAGCGCTGACCCTCCGACAGAGCAACACTCCCTCAGCACTGACCCTCCGACAGAGCGATGCTCTCTCAGCACTGACCCTCCGACAGAGCGACGCTACCTCAGCTCTGACCCTCTGGCTGTGCGGTGCTCCCTCAGCATTGACCCTCCGACAGTGCGGCGCTCCCTCAGCACTGACCCTCCGACAGTGCGGTGCTCCCTCAGCGCTGATCCTCTGACAGAGCGACGTTCATCAGCACTGACCCTCCGACAGCACGGAGCTCCCTCAGCACTGACCCTCCGACAGTGCGGTGCTCTCTCAGCAGTGACCCTCCGACAGTGCGGCGCTCCCTCAGCACTGAGCCTCCGACAGTGCAGCGCTCCCTCAGCACTGAGCCTCCGACAGTGCGTCGCTTCATCAGCACTGACCCTCCGACAGCACGGAGCTCCCTCAGCACTGACCCTCCGACAGAGCGACGCTCCCTCAGCACTGACCCTCCGACAGTGCGATGCTCCCTCAGCACTGACCTTCCGAAGTGCTGCACTCCCTCAGCTCTGACCTTCCGACAGTGCGGCAACCCTCAGCGCTGACCCTCCGACAGAGCAACACTCCCTCAGCACTGACCCTCCGACAGAGCGATGCTCCCTCAGCGCTGACCCTCCGACAGAGCGACGCTACCTCAGCTCTGACCCTCTGGCTGTGCGGTGCTCCCTCAGCACTGACCCTCCAACAGTGCGGCGCACCCTCAGCGCTGACCCTCCGACAGAGCTACACTCCCTCAGCACTGACCCTCCGACAGAGCGATGCTCCCTCAGCGCTGACCCTCCGACAGAGCGATGCTCCCTCAGCGCTGACCCTCCGACAGAGCGACGCTACCTCAGCTCTGACCCTCTGGCTGTGCGGTGCTCCCTCAGCATTGACCCTCCGACAGTGCGGCGCTCCCTTAGCACTGACCCTCCGACAGTGCGGCGCTCCCTCAGCGCTGATCCTCTGACAGAGCGACGTTCATCAGCACTGACCCTCCGACAGCACGGAGCTCCCTCAGCACTGACCCTCCGACAGTGCGGTGCTCTCTCAGCACTGACCCTCCGACAGTGCGGCGCTCCCTCAGCACTGAGCCTTCGACAGTGCGGCGCTCCATCAGCACTGACCCTCCGACAGCACGGAGCTCCCTCAGCACTGACCTTCTGGCTGTGCGGTGCTCCCTCAGCACTGACCCTCCGACAGAGCGACGCTCCATCAGCACTGACCATCTGACAGAGCGACACTCCCACAGCACTGACCCTCCGACAGAGCGACACTCCCACAGCACTGACCCTCCGACAGAGCGACGCTCCCTCAGCACTGACCCTCCGACAGAGCGACGATCCCTCAGCATTGACCCTGCGACAGAGCGACGCTCCCTCAGCACTGACCCTCCGACAGAGCGACGATCCCTCAGCATTGACCCTCCGACAGAGCGATGTTCCCTCAGCACTGACCCTCCGACAGTGAGGCGCTTCCTCAGCGCTGACCCTCCGAACAGCTCGGCGCTCCCTCAGCACTGACCCTCCGACAGTGCGATGCTCCTTCAGCACTAATCCCCTGACAGTGCAGCTCTCCCTCAGCACTGACCCTCCAACAGAGCGGCGCTCCCTCAGCACTGATCCTCCGACAGCACGGAGCTCCCTCAGCACTGATCCTCCGACAGAGCGGCGCTCCCTCAGCACTGACCCTCCGACAGTGCGGTGCTCCCTCAGCGCTGACCCTCCGACACTGCGGCGCTCCCTCAGCACTGACCCTCCGACGCTCCCTCAGCACTGACCGTCCCTCAGTGCGGCGCTCCCTCAGCACTGACCCTCTGACAGTGCGGCGCTCCCTCAGCACTGCCCCTCCGACACAGCGACGCTCCTTCAGCACTGACCCTCCGACAGCGCGGCACTCCCTCAGTATTGTGACCTGGAATGTGGCCTGGGATCTATGGGGGGGGCGGTGGAAGCAGTAGGCCATGATTTTGGGGTTTGAGTCCTGGATGGGCGGCTCCAATCCATGCTCTTCGGACCCCGAGGAGACAGCGCTGCTGCCTGAGAAGCAGCTGAAAGGTTCTGACTGGCAGAATTTACCGTTCACTTGTTTGGCATGAAGAAGCGTTGAGACATACTGCTGGTCCACACACAGGTGCTGTTAGCACACGGTTTATCTGGAATCAGTGTTTGTCCGCAGAATAAGAAAGTTGAGGTGGTTGACAAACAAGTCAGTGAACTTGCCAGCTGTTCCCACTTCACCCAAGGTCCCCAGCCCAGCAGCTGCCCGTCCTCCCAAGCGACTTATCTATTCTTAGCATCTCAGCCAGCCCTAGTGCCCAGCAACATAGGCCCGGCCAGTATCAACTTTAACCTCTGACCTGGTCCCAGTTGGGAGAGGGCTATGAATTACACAGGAACAGGAGGAGGCCCATTCAGCTCGTTCTCGAGCCTGTTACACAGGAACAGGAGGAGGCCATTCAGCCCTTCTCGAGCCTGTTACACAGGAACAGGAGGAGTCCATTCAGCCCCTCTTGAGCCTGTTACACAGGAACAGGAGGAGGCCATTCAGCCCCTCTTGAGCCTGTTACACAGGAACAGGAGTCCATTCAGCCCCTCTCGAGCCTGTTACACAGGAACAGGAGGAGGCCATTCAGCCCCTCTTGAGCCTGTTACACAGGAACAGGAGGAGGTCCATTCAGCCCCTCCTCGAGCCTGTTCCTCCATTCAGTCAGACCCTGGCTGAAGTGTACCTTAACTCCATCGACCCGCCTCGGTTCCAAAGCTTTTAATGCCCCTTACCATACAAAAACCTATCAATCCTGGGGTTTGAAATTTCCAACTGAGCCCCACCCCCTCAACCTCGACTGCTTTTTTGGGGGTTGGGGAGAGAGTTCCAGATTCCCACTCCCCTCAGTGTGAGCAAGCGCTTCCTGACATCACCCCTGAACGGTCGGGCTCGAGTTTTAAAGGTTCTGCCCCCTTGTTCTCCACCCCATCCCCTACCCCCGCAAGGGTCAATAAGTTTCTCTCTATCGACCCTATCGAATCCTTTCAGACATTTTCCAGGCAGCGCCTTCCAGATCACAACAACTCACTGTGTTGAAAATAAAATTCTCCTCATCTCCCCTTCCCCCCCTCTCCCTGCCGATTCTTTTCAATCTGTGTGCACCCCCCCCACCCCCGCCCAACTCTGGTTACCGACTTTCCCGCCACTGGAAACAGGTTCTCCTCATTTACTCGATCAAGACCCCACCTTGTGATTTTGAACCCCCTCGATTCAATCTCCTCCTTAACCTTCTGTGCTCTGAGGAGAACAATCCTGGCTCCTCCGGCCTCTCCACATGAACTGAAGCCCCCTCAATCCTGGGGACCATTCTGGTAACTATTAATGTCATTGTCTGGCCAATCCCCTTAAACGAACCCCCATCCCCTCTTCCTAGCTCCTGTTCACCTCCAAACACTGAGTCCTCCAGAATCATTCACCACCCTGGAAGCCGTTCAGAGAAGGTTCACTCGGCTGATTCCTGGGACGAAGGGGGTTTGTCTGATGAGGAAAGGTTGAGCAGGTTGGGGCTCTACCCATTGGAGTTTAGAAGAATGAGAGGTGATCTTATTGAAACATGTCAGATTCTGAGGGGAGGAGGTTTGACAGGGTGGATGCTGAGGGGATATTTCCCCCCCTCAAGGGGGAGAATCTAGAATGAGGGGAGGGGGACACAGTTTCAGAATGAGGAATCTCCCATTGAAGACGGAGATGAGGAGGAATTTCTTGTCTCAGAGGGTGGTCAGTCTGTGGAATTCTCTCCCCCCCTCCCCCTGAGAGCAGTGGGGGCCGGGTCACTGAATATATTCAAGGCCGAGTGAGACAGATCTCTGATCGACGAGGGAGTCGAGGGTTAGGGAGGGTTGTGGTGGGGGGAAAGGAAAGTGGAGTTGAGGAACAATCAGATCAGCCATGATCTTATTGAATGGGGAAGCAGGCTTGAGGGGCCGAATGGCCTATCCGACACATGCGCGTTCTGACGCGTTCTCTCTCGGGACACTGTGGCTCCTATTCTTTGTACCCCCCCCCCCCCCCACCCCCCGACCATTCCACCACCGCTCACCCGCTTCATCCTCTAGGTCCTGCCTGCCCTACCCCCCCACCTGCCCTCGTTCTCACTTCCTCTTCCCAATCTGGGGGAAGCCAAGAGCACCCACCCCTCCCCTATTCCGCAATGAGAGGGGGAGTTATATAAAGTCGACCTTCACCCTGATATTGAAATGTGGTCTTACCTTCCCAGGATGTGCAGGAGCTGCCCCGGTTCCTCCACGGAGACCCTGGGAAGCAGGGCGGAATTCTGTTAGTATCGGAGCACTGCAAACATCGCAGACCCGGACGAGCGCCTGCTCCCCGGCTCCAGGCCAGCTCAAATTGTCGTGCCTCCCCCCTTTCAATCCTACTCCAGCCCAAAGCCTTCCTATTCCAGCCACGTCCCAAGTTTGCACCTCTTGGGTCAAGGCAGTACCCCCTCGAGATACAAGACCCATTATCCCAGTATCTGCAGCTCCCTCGCAGGGGGGGGTAAACGAAAGGGGCGCTTGTCAACGCCACCAAGCCAGTTAAGGGCGGGCTCAGTCGGAGGTCCTTCCCTGCCCCCACCCCCCAAGGGCACACGCCCAGAGCACCCAGCTCAAACCAGGGGCGCCTTCTGGTGCCAAAGGCACGGGTGGTGCCCCAGCGACTGTCCAGAACAGGAGCGGACAGAGACTGCCGGGCGCAGGCGATACTCCGGGACCAAACACATTGAGGGAAAGCACGATCCCGGATGCGGGATAAAAGGCCTAAGGACAGGCCAGTCCCAGATAATGAGGGACGGTTGATCGTATGGGTCCACTATCTGGCAGCCCCAGTGTGATTCAATATGGCCCACTATCTGGCAGCCCCAGTGTGATTCAATATGGCCCACTATCTGGCAGCCCCACTGTGATTCCCTATGGCCCACTATCTGACAGCATCCCTGTGATTCCCTATGGCCAACTATCTGGTAGCATCACTGTGATTCCCTATGACCCACTATCTGGCAGACTCACTGTGATTCCCTATGGCCCACTATCTGGCAGACTTACTGTGATTCCCTACGGCCCACTGTCTGGCAGCATCACTGTGATTCCCTATGACCCACTTTCTGGCAGCCCCAGTGTGATTCCCTATGACCCACTTTCTGGCAGCCCCAGTATGATTCAATATGGCCCAGTATCTGGCAGCCCGTGTGATTCCCTGTGACCCACTATCTGGCAGCATCACTGTGATTCTATGGCCCACTATCTGGCAGCCTCACTGTGATTCCCTATGACCCACTATCTGGCAGACTCACTGTGATTCCCTATGGCCAACTATCTGGCAGCATCACTGTGATTCCCTATGACCCACTATCTGGCAGACCCAGTGTGATTCCCTGTGACCCACTATCTGGCAGCATCACTGTGATTCTATGGCCCACTACCTGGCAGCCTCACTGGGATTCCTTATGACCACTTTCTAGCAGCCCCAGTGTGATTCCCTATGACCCACTTTCTGGCAGCCCCAGTGTGATTCCCTTTGGCCCACTATCTGACAGCACCAGTGTGATTCCCTATGACCCACTAACTGGCAGCCCCAGTGTGATGCCCCATAGCCCACTATCTGGCAGCCCCAGTGTGATTCCCTATAGCCCACTATCTGGCAGCCTCACTGTGATTCCCTATGGCCCACTATCTGGCAGCATCACTGGGATTCCTTATGACCCACTTTCTGGCAGCCCCAGTGTGATTCCCTATGACCCACTTTCTGGCAGCCCCAGTGTGATTCAATATGGCCCAATATCTGGCAGCCCCTGTGATTCCGTGACCCACTATCTGGCAGCATCACTGTGATTCTATGGCCCACTATCTGGCAGCTTCACTGTAATTCCCTATGACTCACTATCTGGCAGCCTCACTGTGATTCCCTATGACCCACTATCTGGCAGACTCACTGTGATTCTCTATGGCCAACTATCTGGCAGCATCACTGTGATTCCCTATGGCCCATTATCTGGCAGACCCAGTGTGATTCCCTGTGACCCACTATCTGGCAGCATCACTGTGATTCTATGGCCCACTATCTGGCAGCCTCACTGGGATTCCTTATGACCCACTTTCTGGCAGACCCAGTGTGATTCCCTATGACCCACTTTCTGGCAGCCCCAGTGTGATTCCCTATGACCCACTTTCTGGCAGCCCCAGTGATTCCCTTTGGCCCACTATCTGACAGCCCCAGTGTGATTCCCTATGACCCACTAACTGGCAGCCCCAGTGTGATGCCCCATAGCCCACTATCTGGCAGCCCCACTGTGATTCCCTATGACCCACTATCTGGCAGCCTCACTGTGATTCCCTATGACCCACTATCTGGCAGACTCACTGTGATTCCCTGTGGCCAACTATTTGGCAGCATCACTGTGATTCCCTATGGCCCACTATCTGGCAGACCCAGTGTGATTCCCTATGACTCACTATCTGGCAGCACCAGTGTGATTCCCTATGACCCACTATCTGGCAGCATCACTGTGATTCTATGGCCCACTATCTGGCAGCCTCACTGTGATTCTATGGCTCACTATCTGGCAGCCTCACTGGGATTCCTTATGACCCACTATCTGACAGCCCCAGTGTGATTCCCTAAGACCCACTAACTGGCAGCCCCAGTGTGATTCCCTATGGCCCACTATCTGACAGCCCCAGTGTGATTCCCTAAGACCCACTAACTGGCAGCCCCAGTGTGATGCCCCAGAGCCCACTATCTGGCAGCCCCAGTGTGATTCCTATGACCCACTATCTGGCAGCCCCAGTGTGATTCCTAAGACACACTATCTGGCAGCCTCACTGTGATTCCCTATGACCCACTATCTGGCAGCCCCAGTTGCCCGGATGTTCCCTCCCCGGCCCTGCTGACCTGGTAATGGCGGCTCCTCCGGCTCCGCCTCCGACACCGCCGGCCCTCGGCGCCCAGCGCCGCTGCAGGTAGAAGCCCCGGTCCTGGTAGAAGTTGCAGAGGAAGACCCAGACGCTCACCGTCTCCAGCCAGAAGGCGACGAAGAGGAACCAGACGGCAGACAGGAGCAGGAGCTCGCACACCATAATGGCGGCCTTCGCCGCCTCCCGCCTCCGTCTCCGAGACCACACGTCAAGGCGCTTGCGCCTGCGCCACGCCCGGCTCCCCGCGTCACTGTCTTCGCAGCTGCGCGCCGGCCTCCGGCGCTCCTGACTGCAGCACGCTGTGACGTCCGGCTGCGCCCAGCCATTTGCGCGTGAGCAGCATCTCCACCCTGCCCTGCGCCGAACGCATGCGCAACATTGGTGATGACCTCATTCCCCCTGGCCCGGGGAAGGCACGCATGCGCAGTAGGTGGTGGGGAGGGGAAAGCACATGTTGGAGCCATGTTCTGCCCTGGAGGATGGGACAAATTGACATGGCACCAGGCCAGCCACTTCCAAGCTGGTTAATGTGTGAAAAGGCACCTCACAAGTGCCAGGCAAAGGCCATCTCCAACAAGAGAGAATCTAACCATCGCCCCTTGACGTTCAATGGCATTACCATCACTGAATCCCCCACTATCAACATCCTGGGGGTTACCATTGACCAGAAACTGAACTGGACCCAGCCATATAAATACTGTGGCTGCAAGGGCAGGTCAGAGGCTGGGAATCCTGCGGAGAGTAACTCACCTCCTGAGTCCCCAAAGCCTGTCCCCCATCTACAAGGCACAAGTCAGGAGTGTGATGGGATACTCCCCACTTGCCTGGATGAGTGCAGCTCCCACAACACTCAAGAAGCTCGACACCGTCCAGGACAAAGCAGCCCCGCTCGATCGGCACCCCATCCACAAACACTCACTCCCTCCACCACCGACACACAGGGGCAGCAGTGTGTGTACCATCTACAAGATGCACTGCAGCAACTCGCCAAGGCTCCTTCGACAGCGCCGCCCAAACCCACCACCTCTACCACCTAGAAGGACAAGGGCAGCAGACACACGGGGAACACCACTGTCTGCAAGTTCCCCTCCGAGCCACTCACCATCCCGACTTGGAAATCTATCAGCCGTTCCTTCACTGTCGCTGGGTCAAAATCCTGGAACTGCCTCCCTAACAGCACGGTGGGTGTGCCTACACCACACGGACAAAATCCTGGACCTCCCTCCCTAACAGCACAGTGGGTGTACCTACACCACACGGGACTCAAGAAGGCGGCTCACCCACCTCCTTCTCAAGGGGACAATTAGGGATGGGCAACAAATGCTGGTCCCATTCCTAATTGCCCCTTGAACTGAATGACTTGCTAGGGCAGTTTAAGAGTCAGCCGCGTCACCATGGGGGTCTGAGGTCACGTGTAGGCCAGACCGGGTAAGGACGGTCAGATTTCCTTTCCTGAAGGGACATTAATGAACCAGATGGGTTTTTTTACAACGATCGATGATAGTTGCTATGGTCACCATTGCTGAGATGAGCTTTTGTAAAAAAATTTCAAGTTTTATTAGTCGAACTTTAATGTCACTGCCTGCTGTGGTGGGATTTGAAACTGTGTCCCCAGACCATTAGCCTGGGGCCTCTGGATGTTGTTTGTACGCAGAAATCTATCGATTCCCGTCTTGAACGTGCTCAATGATCGAACTACTCTTGCGTAGAGAGTTCCAAAACCTCAGAACCACCAGGGCTGTACACTTTTATATGCTGTGGGAGCCATAGTCGATGATGCCCTCGCACAGGAAAGCAATGGAGAAACCTGGGCATCAGACAACGAGGCAAGAGATGCCTTGCAGAAATACCACAGCCCCAAAAAGAATTTGGTGATTGAAGGAGAAAAATTCAATCAGGGAATCCAAAGAAGGGAGTACTTCGATTAATGACGTGCATCGGTGAGCAAGTACTTGCAGTTACAGAGCCTTAAAACACAAATTCAGTCACAACCACATCATTGATGGTAGGCTTGATGACGAGCTGTCGGTATATTTGCAATTGAAACAGGATTTGTCCCTAGAGAAGGCCAAGATCGCAAGTCAGGCCGAGTCAAGACACCGAAATCACAACCACTCTTGTGAATATTTTCCGCTCTCTCTCTCTGAAGCCTTCACATCCTTCCTAAAGTGCGGAGCCCAGAACTGGACACAATACTCCAGTTGGGGCTGAACCGGTGTTTTGTACAGGTTTAACATAACCTCCTTGCTCTTGTACTCTAGGCCCCTATTAATAAAGCCCAGGATACTGGATGCTGTATTACCCGCTCTCTCTCAACCTGTCCTGCCACATTCAAATCAGTTGTGCACATATACCCCTGGGTCCCTCTGCCCCTGACCCCGCTTTGCGGTTGTCCCCTTTCTTTAAAATCATCTCTCCCCGTTCTTCCTAACCAAATTCAGAAGCTGCCCAAAGTCAAGAGAGCTTGCTGGGTGATCCATCAACTGGACAGAGGCAAAACGTCAAGTAGACCCGCCAAAGCCAAAATTAGCAAGATGTACCCCCCGTTCCCGATCAGTGTGAACTAGATGAAAGTAATGGGGTGGGTGGGGTGGGCTGAGAGGCCCTCGAGATTCTGACTAACGGAATTCAGCTAGTGCCATCGGGGGTCACTCACCCCACAGGGCGCAGTCCACCAAAGAAACTCAGCCTGGGCTTGACAAGAGTCAGGCCACGGTGAGCATCCTTAAAAACACACTAGGGGCAGATGGTGACATCGTGGTAATGCCACTGGACGTTGAATGGAGGAGTTGTTTGGCCTGGAGCCGTGCAGATGGGTGAAATGGTTTACAGGGACTTGGCGGGAGTTGGGGCAAGGCAGCTGGAGGACTTTGGATGATGTCAAGTTTACGGAGTGCGGAATCTGGGGGAGCATTACAATAATTGGAGTCAGGAAGATACAGCGGGGTTAGACACAGAGTAAAGCTCCCTCTATACCGTCCCCATCAAACACTCCCAGGACAGGTACAGCACGGGGTTAGATACAGAGTAAAGCTCCCTCTATACCGTCCCCATCAAACACTCCCAGGACAGGTACAGCACGGGGTTAGATACAGAGTAAAGCTCCCTCTATACCGTCCCCATCAAACACTCCCAGGACAGGTACAGCACGGGGTTAGACACAGAGTAAAGCTCCCTCTATACTGTCCCCATCAAACACTCCCAGGGCAGGTACAGCACGGGGTTAGACACAGAGTAAAGCTCCCTCTATACTGTCCCCATCAAACACTCCCAGGACAGGTACAGCACGGGGTTAGACACAGAGTAAAGCTCCCTCTATACCGTCCCCATCAAACACTCCCAGGACAGGTACAGCACGGAGTTAGATACAGAGTAAAGTTCCCTCTATACCGTCCCCATCAAACACTCCCAGGACAGGTACAGCACGGGGTTAGATACAGAGTAAAGCTCCCTCTACACTGTCCCCATCAAACACTCCCATGACAGGTAAAGCACGGGGTTAGATAAGGAGTAAAGCTCCCTCTACACCGTCCCCTTCAAACACTCCCAGGACAGGTACAGCACGGGGTTAGATACAGAGTAAAGCTCCCTCTACACCGTCCCCATCAAACACTCCCAGGACAGGTACAGCACGGGGTTAGATACAGAGTAAAGCTCCCTCTACACCGTCCCCATCAAACACTCCCAGGACAGGTACAGCACGGGGTTAGATACAGAGTAAAGCTCCCTCTACACCGTCCCCATCAAACACTCCCAGGACAGGTACAGCACGGGGTTAGATACAGAGTAAAGCTTCCTCTACACCGTCCCCATCAAACACTCCCAGGACAGGTACAGCACGGGGTTAGATACAGAGTAAAGCTCCCTCTACACTGTACCCATCAAACACTCCCAGGACAGGTACAGCACGGGGTTAGATACAGAGTAAAGCTCCCTCTACACCGTCCCCATCAAACACTCCCAGGACAGGTACAGCACGGGGTTAGATACAGAGTAAAGCTCCCTCTACACCGTCCCCATCAAACACTCCCAGGACAGGTACAGCGCGGGGTTAGATACAGAGTACAGCTCCCTCTACACTGTCCCCATCAAACACTCCCAGGACAGGTACAGCATGGGGTTAGATACAGAGTAAAGCTCCCTCTGCGCTATCTGGATTATGGGAGCTGGGCTCTGTTGCTGCAGCCGGTGCTGTGGCGGCCTTGAAAGCTGCTTGTTATCACTGTCCATTGGCCTGGGGGCAGCTGCTGGTGTGAGTCATTTTCCCGGCCTGCGGGGTTGGTGAGCACGACCTGTCCCGCAGCCAGCGCCGGATCTTCGAGATGTGCGGCATTAATCACTCCGCGGGTGACGTTCGGGTGCGATAAGTGCCGCCGGCGGCGGTATATCAGGTGGGGGAGCCGCCGAAGGTGCTTCAGTCGCCTCTACCCGGAACCTGGAAGGATGGGCGGATCCCTGGCATCGCTGCTGCTGCTGCTCCCGGCCCTGCTCCTGTCGGGCGCCCTGGCCCAGTGTCCTGAACCCAGCGCCCTGCGGAACGTGGACGGCGTGAGGGTGTGCGCCCGCTTCTACCAGGACAGCAATGTGCTCTACGACCGCTGCTGCTCCGGCGGCTACTTCGATGTGGTCAGCCCGGCCGACGTGCCCTCCATGGGGCGCGAATGGAACGACCGGATCTCCTCGCTGGTGGTGGGGCCTCGCTGCCAGCTCACCGTCTGGAACAAACGCAACAAGCTGGGCTACAGGCGCACCTTCCGCAGCGGCATCCAGTACCGCCTGGTGGAATCGGGCAAGGGGCTCTTTGGCAACTGGGACAACTCCATCTCCTCGTACTACTGCACCTGTAGCTGAGCGCCTGGCGTGCGCTCGCCCAACCCCTCCCCCCAGCCTGGATCATCATCGCTCGCCTCTTATCGTACCCGCCTGGGCACCGGACCCCCGCTCTCCCAACCTCGCCTGCCTTGATCATCATCGCTCGCCTCTTATCATACCCGCCTGGGCACCGGACCCCCGCTCTCCCAACCTCGCCAGCCTTGATCATCATCGCTCGCCTCTTTTCGTACCCGCCTGGGCACCGGACCCCCGCTCTCCCAACCTCGCCAGCCTTGATCACCATCACTCGCCTCTTTTTGTACCTGCCTGGGCACCAGACCCCCGCTCTCCCACCCTCGGCAGCCTTGATCATCATCGCTTGCCTCTTTTCGTACCCGCCTGGGCACCAACCCATGCCCGGGCAGTAAAGAGGCACGGTTTGCCCCCTCCTGCCACCCACCCACCTCCCCCCCTCAGCTATCCTCCCTCCCACCTTGCCCAAGGCAGAACTCCCGACGGGACCAGTTAACCACACCACCCCCCCTGCCAATCCATAGCCCCCTTGGCAAAGTGTCACCCGTGCCCCCCGGCGGTGCCAATGTCCATCGGGTGGTGCCATCTTGGCCTTCGGGTTGTCCCCGGCGTTCGCCCCTCCCCTCCCCCACCCCTGGTCTTGTGAAGAGAGCGCTCGAGGTCAAACCCTCTCCCCAGGCCCATCCCCCCCCTCCCTCCCCTCCCCCACCACCCCCGCCCAAGATTGGACCCTTGACTTGCTACCTCCCACCCCCCCAGCTGATAGGCCCGCGGCCGCCTCCCGGTGCGCAGTGAGGTGACCGAGGGCAGCGAGGCGGCCGATCTCCCGGCTGGTGGATGAATCGAGCGAGGAAGATGGCAGCCCCTCTTCCTGCCCTGCCTCCCGCGGCGTTGACTGTATATCCACCACCCCCCCCCCCACCCCCCCCACCACCGTGGGGAAGCTGACCCCGGGTTGGGGGTTCCCCCCGGTCACCGAAGGCCTGGCATGTGCCCTCGACCTGTCCCCCTGCCCCTTCTTGCGAATGCCAGCTGCTGAAGGGTGAACTCTAACCCCCGACCACCACCCCCCACCCCCCCCCCCCCCCTCCCTCCAACCCCTCTACCTCCGCTGGCGTGATCATGATGTGGTTCCCTCGGACTGTTCGTTCAAAAGATTCGGGTCCTGTCTCTCTCTCTCTCTCTCTCTCTCTGTAAGCTTTGAATAAAACATCACCCGCTTCCTCCTGCTCCATCTCCTGGTGTGTGTGCGTCGTGGTGGTGCCTCGTCCGTCGTTGGGGTGCGAGGTTTCGGAGCTCGTGCCGTCTGCTTTAGCCGCCTCTCTCACGCCGCGATCCCTCTCCCTCTCCTTTCCCAGGCTCAGCTCCAGAGTTATCAGCTGCCCCGAGCCTATTTGAGGCTGCGTTTGGAGTTAGCTGGGGCGGTTGGGTTGGGGGGGGGGGGTGCGCGGTGGACCTGCCTCCTGAATTCCACTGACCCAATGGCCCTGTACCTTTGAGGGAAAAGACAAACAGGAGGAGGCCCATACGGCCCCTCTCGAGCCTGTTACACAGGAACAGGAGGTCATTCAGCCCCTCTCGAGCCTGTTACACAGGAACAGGAGGAGCCCATTCAGCCCCTCTCGAGCCTGTTACACAGGAACAGGAGGTCATTCAGCCCCTCTCGAGCCTGTTACACAGTAACAGGAGGAGGCCCATTCAGCCCCTCTTGAGCCTGTTACACAGGGACAGGAGGAGGCCATTCAGCCCCCCTCTTGAGCCTGTTATACAGGAACAGGAGGAGGCCCATTCAGCCCCTCTCGAGCCCGTTACACAGGAACAAGAGGAGGCCCATTCAGCCCCCTTCTCGAGCCTGTTACACAGGAACAGGAGGAGGACATTCAGCCCCCTTCTCGAGCCTGTTACACAGGAACAGGAGGAGGCCCATTCAGTTCCTCTCGAGCCTGTTACACAGGAACAGGAGGAGGCCCAATCAGCCCCTCTTTTGAGCCTGTTACACAGGAACAGGAGGAGGCCCAATCAGCCCCTCTTTTGAGCCTGTTACACAGGAACAGGAGGAGGCCCATTCAACCCCCTCCTCGAGCCTGTTACACAGGAACAGGAGGAGGCCCATTCAGACCCCCTCTCCACGCTGTTACACATGAACAGGAGGAGCCCATTCAGCCCCTCTGAACTTGTCCCACATTCAATGAGATGATGTCTGATCTGTGACCTATCTCCAACTACCTGCCTTCGCCCCATATCCCTTAATACCCTTTGGTTAACAAAAATCTCTCAATCTCCCAGATTTAAAACTAACTGACCCGCCATCGATGGCTGTTTGGGGGGGAGAGAGAGTTCCAAACTCCGACCACCCTTTGTAGGAGTCTTTCCTCATCTCACTCCTGAAGGGTCTGCGTCTCCTTTTCAGACTCTGAAGCCCCTCGTCCCAGACTCACCCACCCACCCCACCCGACCAGCAGGAAACGGTCTCTCTCTATCAGTTCCCCAGAATTCCTCGAAAACTTCAATCAAATCACCCCCCGGAACCTTCAAAATTCCAGGGAACGGTATACGAAATAAGGTAAATAAGCTTGTGGCGCAGATTGAAATTGGCAGCAATGATGTGGTGGGTATCACAGAGACATGGCTGCAAGGGGATCAGGACTGGGAACTAAATCTCCAAGGATATACATCCTATCGAAAAGATAGGCAGGTTGGCAGAGGGGGTGGGGTTGCTTTGTGAGTAAGAAATGAAATGAAATCGATAGCAAGAAATGGCATAGGGTCAGATGATGTAGAATCTGTGCGGGTAGGGTTGAAGAACCGCAAAGGTAAAAAAAACCATAATGGGAGTTACGTAGAGGCCTCCGAACAGTAGTCAGGATGTGGGGCACAAGGTCCACCAGGAGATGGAAAAGGTGTGTAAGAAAGGCAAGGTTACAGTGATCATGGGGGATTCCAATATGCAGGTAGACTTGGAAAATCAAGTTGGCAGTGGATCCCAAGAAAAGGAATTTGTGGAATGTCTACGAGATGGCTTTTTGGAGCAGCTTGTGGTGGAGCCCACTAGGGAACAGGCAATTCTGGATTTAGTGATGTGTAATGAGGCAGATTTGATAAGGGAGCTTAAGGTGAAGGAACCCTTAGGAGGAAGTGACCATAATATGGTAGAATTTACCCTGTAATTTGAGAGGAAAAAGCTGGAATCAGATGTAACGGTATTACAGTTGAATAAACGTAACTACAGAGGCATGAGGGAGGAGCTGGCCAGAATTGACTGGGAGATGAGCCTAGCAGGAAAGACAGTGGAACAACAATGGCAGGAGTTTCTGGGAGTAATTTGGGAGACACAGCAAAAATTCATCCCTAGGAAGAAGAAGCAGACTAAAGGGAGGACGAGGCAACCATGGCTGACAAGGGAAGTCAGGGACAGCATAAAAGCTAAACAGAAAGTATACAATGCGGCAAAGAGCAGTGGGAATCCAGGGGATTGGGAAGTCTACAAAGACCAACAGAGGACAACTAAAAAAGAAATAAGGAGGGAGAAGATTAAATATGAGGGTAAACTAGCCAGTAAGATAAAAGAAGATTGCAAGAGTGTTTTTAGATATATAAAGGGTAAGAGAGAGGCAAAAGTGGACATTGGGCTGCTGGAAAATGACGCTGGAGAAGTAGTAGTGGGGAACAAAGAAATTGCAGAGGAACTGAATAGGTACTTTGCGTCAGTCTTCACAGTGGAAGACACGAGTAACATCCCCAAAGTTCAAGAGAGTCGGGGGGGCAGAGGTGAGTATGGTGGCCATTACCAAGGAGAAGGTGCTAGGAAAACTGAAAGGTCTGAAGGTGGATAAATCACCTGCACCAGATGGATTACACCCCAGAGTTCTGAAGGAGATAGCTGAAGAGATAGTGGAGGCGTTAGTGGTGATCTTTCAGGAATCACTGGAGTCAGGGAGGGTCCCAGAGGACTGGAAAATCGCTAATGTAACCCCCTGTTTAAGAAGGGAGTGAGGCAAAAGACGGGAAATTACAGGCCGATTAGCCTGACCTCGGTCGTTGGTAAGATTTTAGAGTCCATTATTAAGGATGAGATTTCAGAATACTTGGAAGTGCTTGGTAAAATAGGGCAAAGTCAGCATGGTTTCATCAAGGGGAGGTCATGCCTGACAAATCTGTTAGAATTCTTTGAGGAGGTAATGAGTAGGTTAGACAAAGGAGTGCCAATGGATGTTATCTACTTGGACTTCCAGAAGGCCTTTGACAAGGTGCTGCACAGGAGGCTGCTCAGTAAGATAAGAGCCCATGGTGTTAGAGGCAAGGTACTAGCATGGATAGAAGATTGGCTGTCTGGCAGGAGGCAGAGAGTGGGGATAAGGGGGTTCTTCTCAGGATGGCGGCTGGTGACTAGTGGAGTTCCGCAGGGGTCAGTGTTGGGACCACAACTTTTCACTTTATATATTAATGATCTCGATGAAGGAACTGAGGGCATCCTGGCTAAGTTTGCAGATGATACAAAGATAGGTGGAGGGACAGGTAGTATTGAGGAGGTGGGGAGGCTGCAGAAGGATTTGGACAGGTTAGGAGAATGGGCAAAGAAGTGGCAGATGGAATACAACGTGGGCAAGTGTGAGGTCATGCACTTTGGTAAGAAGAATAGAGGCATGGACTATTTTCTAAATGGGGAGAGAATTCAGAAATCTGGAGTGCAAAGGGACTTGGGAGTCCTAGTCCAGGATTCTCTTAAGGTTAACTTGCAGGTTGAGTCGGTAGTTAGGAAGGCAAATGCAATGTTGGCATTTATTTCGAGAGGACTAGAATATAAAAGCAGGGATGTGCTGCTGAGGGTTTATAAGGCTCTGATCAGACCACATTTAGAATATTGTGAGCAATTCTGGGCCCCGTATCTCAAGAAGGATGTTCTGGCCCTGGAGAGGGCCCAGAGGAGGTTCACGAGAACGATCCCAGGAATGAAAGGCTTAACATATGAGGAACGTTTGAGGACTCTGGGTCTATACTGGATGGAGTTTAGAAGGATGAGGGGGGATCTGATTGAAACTTACAGAATACTGAAAGGCCTGGATAGAGTGGACGTGGGGAAGATGTTTCCATTAGTAGCAGAGACTAGGACCCGAGGGCACAGCCTCAGAGTAAAGGGAAGACCTTTTAGAACAGAGATGAGGAGAAACTTCTTTAGCCAGAGAGTGGTGAATCTATGGAATTCATTGCCACAGAAGGCTGTGGAGGCCAGGTCATTGAGAGTATTTAAGACCGAGATAGATAGGTTCTTGATTGGTAAGGGGGTCAAAGGTTATGGGGAGAAGGCAGGAGAATGAGGTTGAGAAATTTATCAGCCATGATTGAATGGCGGAGCAGACTTGATGGGCCGAATGGCCTGATTTCTGCTCCGATGTCTTATGGTCTTAACACAACCCCAGTTTGTGTTTAATCTCACCTCGGAATTTAACCGTTGGAGTCCCGGGATCGTTCCGGTAAATCCACCCTGGACACCCCCCGAGGTCAGTATCCCCTTCCTGAGGTTTGGGGCCTGGGACCGCTCACAGTCACTCCAGGTGTTGGTCTAACCAGGGCCTCGTATAACTGAAGCACAAGTCACAGTCATTATCAGAACAAGGAGCAGGAGTGGGCCATTCAGCCCCTCCAGCCTGTCCCACCATTCGATACCATCATGGCTGATCTCATTTCATCCTCAACTCCAATTTCCCGCCCTCTCCCCATAACCTTTCAACCCGTTACTAATTAAAAATCTCTCTATCTCCTCCTTAAATTTTTCCAGCATCACGGCATCCACTGCGCTCTGAGGTAGTGACTTCCACAGATTCACCACCCTTTGAGAAAAGTAATTCCTCCTCATCTCTGATTTAAATCTACCCCCCTTAACCTAAACACTATGGCTTCTTGTTCTGGAATGTTCCACAAGGGGAAACATCCGCTCCACGTCTACTTTGTCTGCTCCCTTTAGCATCTTATATACCTCAATTAGATCCCCTCTCATCCTTCTAAACTCTAGCGAGTGTGAGCATAAACTGCTCAATCTCTCCTCATAAGACAAGCCCCGCATCGCTGGAATCAATCTAGTGAACATCCTCTGAACGGCCTCCAATGCAACTACATCCCTCCTCAAGTAAGGGGCCCAAAACTGTGCACAGTGCTCCAGGTGCGGTCTCGCCAATGCCTTGTACCGTTGCAGCAACACTTCCCTATTTTTATACTCTATTCCTTTAGCAATAAATGCCAAAATTCCACTTGCCTTCCTTATTACCTGCTGTACCTGCACACCAGCTTTCAGCGATTCATGCACGAGGACACCCAGATCCCTCTGCGCTGAAGCATTCTGAAGTTTCTCCCCACCTAAATAATAAGTCGCCTTGTTATTCCTCTGACCAGAATGGATAATCTCACACTTACCCACGTTAAACTCCATCTGCCACATTTTGGCCCATTCACCTAATCTTCCATATCCATTTGTAAATTTCTTATTTCTGCATTACAACTTACTTTCCCTATTTTGGTGTCATCTGTAAATTTAGCTTCAGTACCTTCTATCCCTGAATCCAAGTCATTAATACAGATTGTAAATAGTTGGGGTCCAAGGACCGAACCCTGTGTCTCCCCCACTAGTTACAGCTTGTCATCCAGAAAAAGACCCATTTATCCTGACTCTCTGCTCTCTGTTGGTTAGCCAATCCTCTATCCAAGCTCATATATTACCCCGAACTCCGTGTGATCTTATCTTGTGTATTAATCTTTTGTGCAGCACCTTATCAAAGGCCTTTTGGAAGTCCAGATATACTACATCTACAGGATCCCCATTATCCACTTTGCTTGTCACATCTTCAAAGAACTCTAGCAAATTAGTCAAATACGATTTACTCTTCATAAAACCATGCTGACTCTGATGGATTGCATTTTGACTTTCCAAATGCCCCATTACTACTTCCTTAATAATGGATTCCAACAATTTCCCAAAGACAGACATTAAACTAACTGGTCTATTGTTTCCTACTTTCTGCCTCCTCCCTCCCCCATCATATTGAATAAGGGCATTAAATTAGCATTTTTCCAATCCATGGGAACCTTTCCAGAATCCAGGGAATTTTGGAATATTATAGAAATGCATCCACTATCTCCACTGCCGCTTCCTTTAAGACCCTGGGATGTAAGCCATCAGGTCCTGGGGACTTGTCACCCTTTAATCCCAATAGTTTGCTCAGTGCTTTTTCTCTAGTGATGGTGATTGTTCTAAGTCCCTCCTTCTCTATACCCTCTGCCCTACCTGTTACTATTGGGCTGGTACTAGTGTCGTCCACCGTGAAAACTGAGGCAAAATATTGATTAAGCGTCTCTGCCATGTCTGCGTTCCAGACTATTAACTCCCCAGTCTCATCCTCCAGGGACCAACATTCACTTTAGCTCCTCTCTTTCCTTTTATATACGTGTAGAAGCTTTTGCTATCAGTTTTTACATTTTGCGTTCGTTTTCTTTCATAATTTACCTTTGCTCTTTTCATTATTTTTTTTAGTAACCATTTGTTGATCCTTAAAAGTTTCCCAATCTTCCAGCCTGCCACTGACCTTTGCAATTTGGTCTGCCTTAGTTTTTGCCTTTATGTTATTTCTAACTTCCCTGCTTAGCCATGGATGCTTTTCCCCCTCTTACCCTCTTTCTTCATCATTGGGATACATTTAACTTGGGAGGAATTGAATATCTCTTTAAATATCTGCTATTGTTCATCAACTGTCCTACCTTGTAGTCTTCCTGCCCCGTCCACTAGGGCCAAATCTGCCCTCATGCCTATGTAGTTACCTTTGTTTAACTCCAGAACACTAGTGTGGGACTCACGTTTCTCACTCTCAAACTGAATTGTAATTCTACTATGTTATGATCACTCTTCCCTAGAGGATCCTTTACTATGAGATCATTGATTAATCCCATCTCATTACACAAAACCGAATCCAGAATAGCCTGCTCCCTGGTTGGTTCCACAACAGATTGCTCCAAGAAACAATCTCTAACACTCTCTATGAACTCTCCCTCGAGGCTACCCTTGCCAATTTGATTAGTCCAGTCTATATGCATATTAAAATCACCCATGATTATTGCCGTGTCTGTCTTACATGCTCCCAGTATTTCCTGGTTTATACTGTGCCCTACTGCTGAACTACTGTTTGGGGACCTGTAGATTACACCCACCAGGGACTGCTTTCCCTTGCTGTTTCTTATTTCTACCCAGACTGACTCTACATCTTGCTCTCCAGTGCCTATCTCATTCCTCACTATAGCACTGATCTCTTCCTTTACTAACAAAGTGAAACCACTTCCTTTTCCTTCCTGCCTATCCTTCTGAAACACTGAGTACCCTTGGATATTCAACTCCCAAACCTGTCCTCCCTGTAACCACGTCTCAGTAATGGCCAACAAATCATACCTATTTACCTCTATTTGTGCTGTTAACTCACTAGTTTGATTCCAAATACTAGGTGCTTTCAGATACAAAGCCTTTAAGTTTGCCCTATTGTCAATTCTCCCTCCTTTTATTTGATTATTTGGTGCAGTATGATGTTCACACACTCTGTCCCATCCTTTCACTTTTTGGGAACAATCAGCCTCGTCACTAACCTGCCCTCTTACCCTCTCCTTAAACTTTGATTGTTTTATATTTCCATGCAACTGAACCCTCTCCTCCCCATTATTTAGTTTAAAGACCTCTCTACAACCCTAGTTATCCGATTCACCAGGACACAGGTCCCAGCCTGATTCAAGTGGAGCCTGTCCGAATGGAATAGCTCCCTCTTTCCCCAATACTGGTGCCAATGTCCCATGAATTCGAACCCATTTCTCCCACACCAATCTTTGAGACACACACTGACCTCTTTAATCTTATTGACCCTGTGCCAATGAGCTCCTGGCTCAGGTAGGAATCCAGAGATTATTACCTTTTTGGTTCTGCTTTTTAATTTAGCCCCGAGCTGCTCGTATTCCCTCAGCAGAACCTCTCTCCTCCTTCTACCTATCTCATTGGTACCTACGTGGACCACGACAACTGGATCTTTCCCTTCCCACTCCAAGTTCCTCTGCAGCCCAGATGAGATCTCCTTAACCCTGGCACCAGGTAGGCAACACAACCTTCGGGACTCTCGATCGCGGCTACAGAGAACAGTATCTATTCCCCTAACTATATAATCCCTGATTACAACTACATTTCACCTTTCTCCACCCACTTGAGTAACTCCCTGTACCACGGAGCTATGGTCAGCTTGCTCACCCTCCCTACAGTCCCCGCTCTCGTCCACACAGGGAGCAAGAATCTCGAACCTGTTGGATAAGGGCAAGGGCTGAGGCTCCTGCAGTGTTACTCCCTGGACCCCTCTACCTGCCTCACTCATAGTCACATCCTCCAGTCCCTGACCACTGGCCGAATTTAAGGTAGTTAATCTAAGTGGTGTGACTGTCTCCTGAAACACAGCGTCCAGGTAACTCTCCATCTCCCTGATGTGTCGCAGCATCCACAGCTCAGACTGCAGCTCATCAACTCGGAGCGGGCACAGAAGGAGGCCATTCGGTCCATCTGCTCCATGCTGGCTCTTCAATAGGGCTACCCAGCAAGTCCCATTCTTCCCCCACCATCCCGTGCTCTCCCTGTAGCCCCGATCCATCCAGTGCCCCTCCAAATCCCCTTTGAAATCGTTCACTGTCTCCAACTCCCCTGCACTCGTGGGCCGCGTGTTCCAGACCATTACCGCTCACTGCGTAAACATCCCCCCCACCCTTGGCCAAAATCTTTAACCTGTGCCTCCCACACCCCTCCAATCACAGTCTTTGTACCATCAGCCAATCAGAACAGTTTTTCTTCGTCTACCTCATCCAAACCTGTCCTGACCTCATCCGCCTCGATCGAACCTCCCCCTCAATCTCCCTTCACTCCGAGGAGCTCCCGCCTTCTCCAACCCAACCTCGTTGCTCAAAACAAAATCCCCCTCGTCGCTGGAACCACTCTCACTCCGCCCCCTCCCAAGGACCCTCACACCCTTCCCCATGAACACGGTGACCAGAGATGGGGGGACGCAGTCCTCCAGTGGCAGTGCTGGTGTGTTACCGTTCACTCAGGGAGCCCGAACTGTTGTACCAACACACACATTTATACTTAGCGATGGGAAAGGGAACTCTAACTTACCCCCCGACGCCGGCCAGGAATCTCTCCCCCTCTTACCGCCTGCCATTGGCATGTGCATTGGAAGGATTTCGCGGTTGATAGTCAAACCTGTTTGACCGTCTTATGAACGCACCTTCCTTGGCTGTCAAGTCCTGGAGTGGGACTCGAACCCTGAGCATCTGTCTCAGAGACAGGGAAGCCAGGCACTGTGCCCCAGGAACCCCCCCCACACTCTACCTGTACCACCTCATATTCCCATCTGCACACATCCCAACTCATCCATCAATGTCTTGGTTTTTATTGCAAGGGGGTTGGAGTGAACAAGTGAAGAAGCCTTGCTACAGTTGCACAGGGTTTTGGTGAGACCACATCTGGAATACCCTGCGCAGTTTTGTTCTCCACATAGAGTCATGGAGGTCTGCAGCACAGAAAAGGGCCCTTCAGCCCATTGAGTCAAGTACCTGCCTATTCTAATTCCATTTTCCAGCACTAGGCCCATAGCCCTGTATGCCAGTGCATCGCAAGTGCACATCCAAATACTTCTTCAATGTTATGAGGGTTTGTGCCTCTCCCACCCTTTCAGGCAGTGAGTTCCAGATTCCCTCCACCCTCTGGGTGAATAAATTCTCCCTCACATCCCCTCTAAACCTCCTGCCCCTTACCTTAAATCTATGCCCCCTGGTTATTGATCCCTCCACCAAGTGGAAATGTTCCTTCCCGTCTGCCCTATCTTTGCCCCTCATCATTTTCTACACCTCAGTCATGTCCCCCCTCAATCTCCTCTGCTGCAGGGAAAATAACCCCAGTCTATCCAATCTCTCCCCATAACTAAAACTCTCCAGCCCAGGCAACATCCTGGTAAATCTCCTCTGCTCTCTCTCTAGTGCAATCACATCCTTCCTATAACGTGGATTCCAGAACTGCACACAATACTCTAGCTGTGGCCTAACCAACGTTTTATACAGTTCCAGCAAAACCCCCCTGCTCTTATATTCTATGCCTCGGGTAATAAAGGCAAGTATTCCATATGCCTTCTTAACCACCTTATCTACCTGTCCTGCTTCCTTAAGGCGCTATTGGACATGCACACCAAGGTCTCTCTGATCCTTGGTGGTTCCCAGGGTCTTATCATTCACCGTGTATTCCCGTGCCTTGTCTGTACTGCCCAAGCGTATCACCTCATGTTTATACATTTAAGGAAGGATAGACTTGCATTGGAGGCAGGACAGCGAAGGTTCACTCGATTGGTCCCTGGGATGTGGTGTGCGGGTTTGTCCTATGATGAGAGGTTGAGTGAATTGGGCCGATGTTCTCTGGAGTTTAGCAGAATGAGAGGCGATCGCATTGAGACGGACAAGATACGGAAGGGGTTTGAGAGGGTGGGCGCGGAGAGATTGTTTCCCCTGCTCGGGGGGGATCTAAAACACGTTGGTGAGGGGGGCACAGTTTCTGGATAAGGGGGCCGATCATTTGGGACTGAGACGAGGAGAAATTTATTCCCTCGAAGGGTTGGGAATCTTTGGAATTCTCTCCGCCCAGAGGGTTGCAGACGTTCCATCGTTGAAGACATTTAAGGTCGGGACGGACGGAGTTTTGGTCTCTCTGGGAATCGATGGAGACGGGGAGCGGGCGGGGAAGTGGGAGTTGAATCCCAAGGTCAGCCATGATGGGTTTGAGTGGGAGAGCAGGCTCGAAGGGCCGAATGGTCTACTCTTGCTCCAATCCCTTGTGTTTCGAATCCAAAATGGTTCCAGCACAGAAGACCACCTTGTGTCTGTGCTGGTCCCTCTGCAAGAGCAATTCCCCCAGTCCCCCTCTCCCCCGCCCTCTCCCCGTCTCCCCACACATTCTCCCTCTTCAGTTAATGATCCAATTCCCCCCCCTTTGGAAAGCCTCGATTGAGCCGCCTCCCCCTCCCCCACACTCTCAGGCAGCGCGTTCCAGACCCTAACCACTCGCTGCGTGAAAAAGTTTCTCCTCGAGTCTCCGTCGCTACTTTTGCCGATCGCCTTAAACCCGTGTCCCTCTGGTTCTCGATCCTCCCGCCAATGGGAACAGTCTCTCCCTGTCCGCTCTGTCCCAGACCCCCTCGTGATTTTGAACACCTCCATCCAATCTCCTCTCTTCTCCCAATGAGAACAGTCCCAACTTCAGGGTGTAGTGCAAATTTTGCGGTACAGGATCTCTAAGAAAATGTGTTAGCCGTATCATTTCTAAATCTACTATTACATGGTTTTCCTCTGTATTAATCACTTGTGTTCCCAAACATTAGTAAAACGATGCTTTTTAAGGGAAAAATATTAGTGCCGGTAGACATTTTATTTCGAACCATGTGGTATTTTGAATCATTAGTCTTTAGCATAATTAGAATTTCATTTTGCAATCGTTGAATTATTTAATTCAAGCCTGTTAAAAACATGAACTACAGAAAGCTTTACTTACTTCTGACTGGGGGATGGTATGTAGAGGGGCCACTGCTTTTCTTGATTGATATCAATAGCCTAGACCCTGGGCGTTAGAGGGCACAATTTCAAAATTTGCAGATGATGCAAGACTTGTTGGTGCTGTGAACTGTGAGGAGGATGGTGTTAGACCTCAAGAGGATGTAGACCGGCTGGTGAGATGGGCAGACACAATGGCAGATGGAATGTAGGGAAGTGTGAGGTGATACATTTTGGTCTGAAGGGTGAGGAGAGGTGACAAAAAATAAAGGATACAATTCTAAAGTGGGGTGGGGGTTGCAGGAGCAGAGGGACCTAGGGGTAAATGTGCATGAATCATTGACAGTGGCAGGGCAGGTTGGAAAACAGTAAAATTATAGCCAATCCTGGGTTTTATAAATAGGGGCACAGAGTACAAAAGCAAGTGCATTATGAACCTTGATGAAACACAGGTTCGGACTGAACGGGAAGGTGTTAGAAAGGGTGCAGAGACGATTGACGAGAATGCTTCTGAAGATGAGGAACTTCAGTTCCCGTGGGTAGATTGGTGAAGCTGGGGCTGTTCTCCGGGAAGTGGAGAGGGCTGGGAGGAGAATTGTTCGACCTGTTCAAAACAACGAGGGGTCTGGATAGAGTGAATGGGGAGAAACTGTCCCATCGGCAGAAGATCGAGAGCCCTAAGGTGATTCGCAATAGGACGAGAGGACAAACTCCTTTATGCAACAAGCGGTTTGGATCTGGACTGCACTGCCCGGGCGTCTGGTGGAAACAGATTCGATCGCAGTTTCCAAAAGGGAACGGGATAATTATCTGCAGAGAAAAGATTTTACAGGGAAGAGACGGAGGGTGGGAAATCTACAGTGAGTAACTCACCTCCTGACTCCCCAAATCAAGGCACAAGTCAGGAGTGTGATGGGATACTCCCCACTTGCCTGGATGAGTGCAGCTCCCACAACACTCAAGAAGCTCGACACCATCCAGGACAAAGCAGCCCCGCTCGATCGGCACCCCATCCACAAACATTCACTCCCTCCACCACCGACGCACAGGGGCAGCAGTGTGTGTACCATCTACAAGATGCACTGCAGCAACTCACCAAGGCTCCTTCGACAGCGCCGCCCAAACCCACCACCTCTATCACCTAGAAGGACAAGGGCAGCAGACACATGGGGAGCCCCACCAGCTCCAAGTTCCCCTCCCTGCCCCACACCATTCCGACTTGGAAATATATCGGCCGTTCGTTCACTGTCGCTGGTTCAAATTCCTGGACCGCCCTCCCTAACAGCACGGTGGGTGTACCTACCCCACATGGGGACTGCAGCAGTTCAAGAAGGCAGCTCACCCCCACCTTCTCAAGGGAGCATTTATGGATGGGCAATAAATACTGAACTAGCCAGCGATGCCCACATCCTGTGAATGAGTAACTAAAAATAGACGTATTTCCCGCACATATGTAGTGTCTTGCTGTGTAACTGCTACACTGAGGGATTTTCCATGCAAGGATCTTGATAACAAAAACCCATTGTAAATTTGAACAAATAAATAAATAAAGATTTTATTTGGACAGTAGAATAATTTCTCTCATTTTGTTCCATTTTATAAAACATCAGATTAAGTCACTGATATTGAGAAAATCGATGTATTCAGCTGAACAGTAAAGATTATTGATATGCTTAGAATCTCAATACTAGTATTATACAGTGGACAAGATGGAAGTGTATCTATAATAAAGGAATAGGTTTATGTATGTATTGTGTTCAAAGAACATTTCACATCTAAGTTGTGTCAAGTGTTCTGCTATACCTTTTTCTAACATACAATACCACAAATGTTAAAAACAGTACACAGGTATGAATAAACTGTTGTGTGGTTGCTTGGTTAGCACAGAACTTGAGTATTGCTGAAGAAAGAGAGAGAGAGATCCTCGGTGTGCTCAGAATTATGCTGACGGCCAATTTGAGATTGTCAGTCAGGCTCATAATGTGGTGCATTTGTGTGTACTGGAAGCTACATAGGTTAACGCAGACAGAAAGAACATGTACACACACTGCATCTGTTTCAGCTAAACAGAATAAGTGACAGCCATTCACTGGTTCATTCCTCAGGGCAATGTCTTGACCAATCAGGGGCAAGCTGCCTGGTTTAAATTTCCAACAATGTTTGGCAGTTGACTGTCAGTCGCCATCAGTGGCCTAACCGCCCCCATGGCAACGCCACTTGCCAACCAATCAGCACTCTCTTCACGTACAGTATAAATTGTTGTTTTCCCCCTTATATTGGTACTTGTGTCAAGTGTCCTGATGAGTGCAAGGCATAAAGTTTCGACATGTCTCTTTATTGAGTAATAACTGTTGAGTGGAAAATATCCTGCACTGAAAGCAATCAGACATTGCTGCTTGTCAAAAGTGAGGGAGCCAAAGATCGAGACGCTCATTTGTACTTAAGGGGAGTGGACGAGACGATTAACAGTTGGCGAGAGGCTGGTTACTTTGCCAACACAACACAATATTTTGTTAAGTTGGAAGTAAATGACCATTTAATTAGCACCTTCCTGAGAGTTAGAAGATCAATTCCAAACAGTGTTCAAATTCAAATAAAGAGAGCAAGGTTGGGTTTTGTAATATGATTGATATGGAAAAACATCACAGTATCTTCATAGTGCAGAAGGAGGCCATTCGGCCCATCGAGCATGTACCGGCTCCCTGAAAGAGCGTTTCGCCTCGTCCCACTCCCCTGCCCCTTACCCCCGTCACCCTGCACCCTCTCCCTTTTCAGGTGGGCAGTACCAATTCCCTTCTGGATACCTCGATCGAACCTGCCTCCGCCACCACCCTCTCAGGGAGCTGGTTCCAGACTCCAACCCACCCTCCGGGTGAGAACACTTCCCCTCACTTCACTTTCACTCCTTTTAGCCAATTATTTTGAACCTGTGCCCTCGAGTTCTTGATGCTCCCTTGTCCAACACATAATCTGTCATAAAATATCTTCACCGCATCGTTTAACAAAACTAGGGTGAGTTCCTCCTGTTTCTAATGTCATTTCATTTTCTTCTATACATTCATGGGGTGTGGGCCTCGCTGTCCAGGCCCAGCGTTTATTGCCCATCCCTAATTACCCCCTTGAGAAGGTGGGGGTGAACGGCCTTCTTGAGCCGTTGCAGTCCCGTGTGGTGTAGGTACACCCACCATGCTGTTAGGGAGGGAGTTCCAGGATTTTGACCCAGCGACAGTGAAGGAACGGCCGATATATTTCCAAGTCGGGATGGTGAGTGGGGCTCGGAGGGGAACTTGCAGGTGGTGGTGTTCCCCATGTGTCTGCTGCCCTTGTCCTTCTAGGTGGTAGAGGTGGTGGGTCTGGGCGGCGCTGTCGAAGGAGCCTTGGCGAGTTGCTGCAGTGCATCTTGTAGATGGTACACACACTGCTGCCCCTGTGCGTCGGTGGTGGAGGGAGTGAATGTTTGTGGATGGGGTGCCCATTAAGCGGGGCTGCTTTGTCCTGGATGGTGTCGAGGTTCTTGAGTGATGTGGGAGCTGCACTCATCCAGGCAAGTGGGGAGTATCCCATCACACTCCTGACTGGTGCCTTGTAGATGGTGGACAGGCTTTGGGGAGTCAGGAGGTGAGTTACTCACCGCAGGATTCCCAGCCTCTGACCTGCTCTTGTATTTATATTTATATGGCTGGGTCCAGTTCAGCCTCTGGACAATGGTAACCCCCAGAACATTGGCCTCATATTTGACCCATCACAAAACAATGTTGACTAATTAATGCTACCAGCATCTCTGCAACACTTGCTCCTATTGACTGCATCAAACTACCCCTTTGCTACAAAATATAGAGCATTGTCCCCAAGGGAATGTTTGTGGGTTCGTTCTCTTATCATTGTACCTGAGACCAATGGACGGGTCAGGGGGACAGAGCAGTGGCAAATAGAATTCAACCCGGAATAGTGAGAGGCAATGCACTTGGGGAGGGCTAACAAGACAAGGGATCAGACTATGGATGGTAAGGACCCTGGAAAGTACTGAGGGTCAGAGGGTGCTTGGTGTGCATATCCACAGGTCCCTGAGGGTAGCAGGGCAGGTAGATGAGGTGGTCAAGGAGGGATATGGGATACTTGCCTTTATTAGCTGACGCATAGAATACAAGAGCAGGGAGGTTATGCTGGAACTGTGTAAAACGCTGGTTACACCACAACTGAAGTACTGTGTGCTGTTCTGGTCACCACATTATAGGAAGGATGTGATTGCACTGGAGAGGGTGCAGAGGATTGTTGACGGAAAACAGTGAGAGCGGCCATCTTAGGGCAGAGGAGAGAAGGAGAGACCACCCTTTCCCCAAGACATTTCACCACCTCGGGACCTGCCCCGAAGGAAACTCCCAGCAGGCCGAGGAGTTTTTCCACTCGGACGGGCAGGTGGGGCTGTCGCCGTGTAAGAAGCGTGGCAGCCATGCTTGCGCACAGCAAGATCCCACAAACAGCCAACGCGAGAAACGACCCAGGTCGACTCGGTCAGGCATGTCAGTTGATGGATAAATATTGGCTCCCTGGAAACCATGTTGAGAGAGGGGGAGGTGGCCGGGGGGAGTGTGGTGGGAGGGCGGTTTGTTGGGGAGGGTGTTTGGGGAGTGGGGAGGGGTATCTGCTTGATCCCCACGCCAGTACTTCTTCCATTACTGGACGTGGAAATTTTACACTCAACAGACAGGACAGCTGGGCACCTCAGAGTTAATGGCTCATCCCAGTAGACGTCTCATTTGACAATGCAGCAACCCCTCAGCACTGACCCTCCGACAGTGTGGCGCTCCCTCAGCACTGACCCTCCGACAGTGCGGCGCTCCCTCAGCACTGACCCTCTGACAGTGCGGCGCTCCCGCAGCGCTGACCCTCCCACAGTGCGGCACTTGCTCAGCACTGACACTCCGACAGTGCAGCACACCCTCAGCACTGAGTCTCCGACAGTACAGCGCTCCCTCAGCACTGACCCTCCGACAGCGAGGCGCTCCCTCAGCACTGACCCTCCGACAGTGCGGCGCTCCCTCAGCACTTACCCTCCAACACTGCGACGCTCCTCAGCACTGACCCTCCGACAGTGCGGCGCTCCCTCAGCACAGACCCTCCCACAGTGTGGCGCTCCCTCAGCACAGACCCTCCGACAGCGCGGCGCTCCTCAGCACTGACCCTCCGACAGTGCAGCAAACCCTCAGCACTGAGTCTCCGACAGCGAGGCGCTCCCTCAGCACTGACCCTCCGACAGTGCGGCGCTCCCTCAGCACTGACCCTCCGACAGTGCGGCGCTCCCTCAGCACTGACCCTCCGACAGTGCGGCGCTCCCTCAGCACTGACCCTCCGACAGTGCGGCGCTCCCTCAGCACTGACCCTCCGACAGTGCGGCGCTCCCTCAGCACAGACCCTCCGACAGTGCGGCGCTCCCTCAGCACTGACCCTCCGACAGTGCGGCGCTCCCTCAGCACTGACCCTCCGACATTGCGGTGCGATCTCAATTCTGGCTTGGATTCGAGAATTGGGCGCTGACAGAGATCAAAGCTCTGGCCTGAGGGGGTGGTCAGGGGGTTTCCAAGCCTTGACCCCCTGATTGAGAGATTGAGACTGGGACAGGTCTGATTTGATGGGGGAGAGATACATCTGATCCTGACACCAACTCAAACAGCAATAAACTCAGCTTGCTGTCTCCATCTATCGAATATCTCTGTAACCTCCTCCAGCCCCTCCAACCCTCCCTATCTCTGTAACCTCCTCCAGCCCCTCCACCCCTCCCTATCTCTGTAACCTCCTCCAGCCCCTCCAACCCTCCCTATCTCTATAACCTCCTCCAGCCCCTACACCCCTCCCTATCTCTGTAACCTCCTCCAGCCCCTCCAACCCTCCCTATCTCTATAACCTCCTCCAGCACCTACACCCCTCCCTATCTCTGTAGCCTCCTCCAGCACCTACACCCCTCACTATCTCTGTAACCTCCTACAGCCCCTACACACCTCCCTAACTCTCTATCCTCCTCCAGCCCCTACAACCCTCCATATCTCTGTAACCTCCTCCAGCTGCTACAACCCTCCCTATCTCTGTAACTGCCTCCAGCCCTTACAACCCTCCCTATGTGTGTAATCGCCTCCAGCCCATACACCCTCCCTATCTCTGTAACCGCCTCCAGCCCCTAAACCCCTCCCTATCTCTGTAACATCCTCCAGCCCCTAGACCCCTTCCTATCTCTGTAACCTCCTCCAGCCCCCTACAACCCTCCCTATCTCTGTAACCTCCTCCAGCCCCTCCAACCCTCCCTATCTCTGTAACCTCCTCCTGCCCGTACACCCCTCCCTATCTCTGTAACCTCCTCCAGCCCCTACACCCCTCCCTATTTCTGTAACTTCCTCCAGCACCTACACCCTTCCCTATCACTGTAACCTCCTCCAGCCCCTACACACCTCCCTATCTCTGTAAACTCCTCCAGCCCCTACACCCCTCCCTATCTCTCTAACCTCCTCCAGTACCTACACCCCTCACTATCTCTGTAACCTCCTATATCCCCTACACCCCTCCCTAACTCTCTAACCTCCTCCAGCCCCTACACCCCTCCCTATCTCTGTAACGGCCTCCAGCCCCTTCAACCCTCCCTAAGTGTGTAATCTCCTCCAGCCCCTACACCCTCTTTATCTCTGTAACCTCCTCCAGCCCCTACAACCCTCCCTATCTCTGTAACCTCCTCCAGCCCCTACAACCCTCCCTTTCTGTGCAATCTCCTCCAGCCCCTTCACCCCTCCCAATCTCGGAGGTGTGGGGCCTGGGACCGCTCACAGTCACTCCAGGTGTTGTTCTAACCAGGGCCTCGTGTAACTGAAGCACAAGTCACAGTCATTATAAGAACGAGGAGCAGGAGTGGGCCATTCAGCCCCTCCAGCTTGCCCCACCATTCGATACTATCATGCCTGATCTCATTTCATCCTCAACTCCAATTTCCCGCCCTCTCCCCATAACCTTTCAACCCATTTCTAATTAAAAATCTGTCCATCTCCTCCTTAAATTTATTCAGCGTCCCGGCATCCACTGCGCTCTGAGGTAGTGACTTCCACAGATTCACCACCCTTTGAGAAAAGTAATTCTGCCTCATCTCTGACTTAAATCCACCCCCCCTTAGCCTAAACCTGTGGTTTCTTGTTCTAGAATGTTCCACAAGGGGAAACATCCACTCCACGTCTACTTTGTCTGCTCCCTTTAGCATCTTATAGACCTCAATTAGATCTCCTCTCGTCCTTCTAAACTCTAGCGAGTGTGAGCCTAAACTGCTCAATCTCTCCTCATAAGACAAGCCCCGCATCTCTGGAATCAATCTAGTGAACCTCCTCTGAACCGCCTCCAATGTAACCACGTCCTTCCTCAAGTAAGGGGCCCAAAACCGTGCACAGTACTCCAGGTGCGGTCTCACCAATGCCTTGTACAGTTACAACACTTCCCTGTTTTTATACTCTATTCCTTTAGCAATAAATGCCAAAATTCCACTTGCCTTCCTTATTACCTGCTGTACCTGCACACCAGTTTCAGCGATTCATGCACGAGGACACCCAGATCCCTCGGCACTGAAGCATTCGGAAGTTTCTCCCCACCTAAATAGTCAGTCGCCTTGTTATTCCTCTGACCAGAATGGATAACCTCACACTCACCCACGTTAAACTCCATCTGCCACATTTTGGCCCATTAACCTAATCTTCCATATCCATTTGTAAATTTCTTATTTCTGCATTACAACTTACTTTCCTTATTTTGGTGTCATCTACAAATTTAGCTATAGTACCTTCTATCCCTGAATCCAAGTCATTAATACAGATTGTAAATATTTGGGGCCCAAGGACCGAACCCTGTGGCTCCCCCACTGGTTACAGCTTGTCATCCAGAAAAAGACCCATTTATCCTGTCTCTCTGCTCTCTGTTGGTTAGCCAATCCTCTATCCAAGCTCATATATTACCCCGAACTCCGTGTGATCTTATCTTGTGTATTAATCTTTTGTGCAGCACCTTATCAAAGGCCTTCTGGAAGTCCAGATATACTACATCTACAGGATCCTCATTATCCACTTTGCTTGTCACCTCTTCAAAGAACTCTAGCAAATTAGTCAAATACGATTTACTCTTCATAAAACCATGCTGACTCTGATGGATTGCATTTTGACTTTCCAAATGCCCCATTACTACTTCCTTAATAATGGATTCCAACAATTTCCCAATGACAGACATTAAACTAACTGGTCTATAGCTTCCTACTTTCTGCCTCGCCCCTCCCCCTCTTTTTGAATAAGGGCATTAAATTAGCATTTTTCCAATCCGTGGGAACCTTTCCAGAATCCAGGGAGTTTTGGAATATTATAGAAATGCATCCACTATCTCCACTGCCACTTCCTTTAAGACCCTGGGATGTAGGCCATCAGGTCCTGGGGGCTTGTCACCCTTTAATCCCAATAGTTTGCTCAGTGCTTTTTCTCTAGTGATGGTGATTGTTCTAAGTCCCTCCTTCTCTATACCCTCTGCACTACCTGTTACTATTGGGGTGGTACTAGTGTCGTCCACCGTGAAAACTGAGGCAAAATATTGATTAAGCGTCTCTGCCATTTCTGCGTTCCCGACTATTAACTCCCCAGTCTCATCCTCCAGGGACCAACATTCACTTTAGCTCCTCTCTTTCCTTTTATATACGTGTAGAAGCTTTTGCTATCAGTTTTTACATTTTGCGTTCGTTTTCTTTCATAATTTACCTTTGCTCTTTTCATTATTTTTTTTAGTAACCATTTGTTGATCCTTAAAAGTTTCCCAATCTTCCAGCCTGCCACTGACCTTTGCAATTTGGTCTGCCTTAGTTTTTGCCTTTATGTTATTTCTAAGTTCCTTGCTTAGCCATGGATGCTTTTTCCCCCTCTTACCCTCTTTCTTCATCATTGGGATACATTTAACTTGGGAGGAATTGAATATCTCTTTAAATATCTGCTATTGTTCATCAACTGACCTACCTTGTAGTCTTCCTGCCCCGTCCACTAGGGCCAAATCTGCCCTCATGCCTATGTAGTTACCTTTGTTTAACTCCAGAACACTAGTGTGGGACTCACGTTTCTCACTCTCAAACTGAATTGTAATTCTACTATGTTATGATCACTCTTCCCTAGAGGATCCTTTACTATGAGATCATTGATTAATCCCATCTCATTACACAAAACCAAATCCAGAATAGCCTGCTCCCTGGTTGGTTCCACAACAGATTGCTCCAAGAAACAATCTCTAATACTCACTATGAACTCTCCCTCGAGGCTACCCTTGCCAATTTGATTAGTCCAGTCTATATGCATAATAAAATCACCCATGATTATTGCCGTGTCTGTCTTACATGCTCCCAGTATTTCCTGGTTTATACTGTGCCCTACTGCTGAACTACTGTTTGGGGACCTATAGATTACACCCACCAGGGACTGCTTTCCCTTGCTATTTCTTATTTCTACCCAGACTGACTCTACATCTTGCTCTCCAGTGCCTATCTCATTCCTCACTATAGCACTGATCTCTTCCTTTACTAACAAAGTGAAACCACTTCCTTTTCCTTCCTGCCTATCCTTCTGAAACACTGAGTACCCTTGGATAT
This sequence comes from Isurus oxyrinchus, assembly GCA_026770705.1. Classification (NCBI taxonomy): domain Eukaryota; kingdom Metazoa; phylum Chordata; class Chondrichthyes; order Lamniformes; family Lamnidae; genus Isurus; species Isurus oxyrinchus. Next base: position 91,979 of record JANJGN010001427.1, on the reverse strand, counting down.
TCAACTCCCAAACCTGTCCTCCCTGTAACCACGTCTCAGTAATGGCCAACAAATCATACCTATTTATCTCTATTTGTGCTGTTAACTCATTAGTTTGATTCCAAATACTAGGTGCTTTCAGATACAAAGCCTTTAAGTTTGCCCTATTGTCAATTCTCCCTCCTTTTATATGATTATTTGGTGCAGTATGATGTTCACACACTCTGTCCCATCCTTTCACTTTTTGGGAACAATCAGCCTCGTCACTAACCTGCACTCTTACCCTCTCCTTAAACTTTGGTTGTTTTATATTTCCATGCAACTGAACCGTCTCCTCCCCACTATTTAGTTTAAAGACCTCTCTACAACCCTAGTTATCCGATTCACCAGGACACAGGTCCCAGCCTGATTCAAGTGGAGCCTGTCCGAATGGAATAGCTCCCTCTTTCCCCAATACTGGTGCCAATGTCCCATGAATTCGAACCCATTTCTCCCACACCAATCTTTGAGACACACACTGACCTCTTTAATCTTATTGACCCTGTGCCAATGAGCTCCTGGCTCAGGGAGGAATCCGGAGATTATTACCTTTTTGGTTCTGCTTTTTAATTTAGTCCCGAGCTGCTCGTATTCCCTCAGCAGAACCTCTCTCCTCCTTCTACCTATCTCATTGGTACCTACGTGGACCACGACAACTGGATCTTTCCCCTCCCACTCCAAGTTCCTCTGCAGCCCAGATGAGATCTCCTTAACCCTGGCACCAGGTAGGCAACACAACCTTCGGGACTCTCGATCGCGGCTACAGAGAACAGTATCTATTCCCCTAACTATACAATCCCTGATTACAACTACATTTCACTTTTCTCCACCCACTTGAGTAACTCCCTGTACCACGGAGCTATGGTCAGCTTGCTCACCCTCCCTACAGTCCCCGCTCTCGTCCACACAGGGAGCAAGAATCTTGAACCTGTTGGATAAGGGCAAGGGCTGAGGCTCCTGCAGTGTTACTCCCTGGACCCCTCTACCTGCCGCACTAATAGTTACATCCTCCAGTCCCTGACCGCTGGCCGAATTTAAGGTAGTTAATCTAAGGGGTGTGACTGTCTCCTGAAACACAGCGTCCAGGTAACTCTCCATCTCCCTGATGTGTCGCAGCATCCACAGCTCAGACTGCAGCTCATCAACTCGGAGCGGGCACAGAAGGAGGCCATTCGGTCCATCTGCTCCATGCTGGCTCTTCTATAGGGCTACCCAGCAAGTCCCATTCTTCCCCCACCATCCCGTGCTCTCCCTGTAGCCCCGATCCATCCAGTGCCCCTCCAAATCCCCTTTGAAATCGTTCACTGTCTCCAACTCCCCTGCACTCGTGGGCCGCGTGTTCCAGACCATTACCCCTCACTGCGTAAACATCCCCCCCACCCTTGGCCAAAATCTTTAACCTGTGCCTCCCACACCCCTCCAATCACAGTCTTTGTACCATCAGCCAATCAGAACAGTTTTTCTTCGTCTACCTCATCCAAACCTGTCCTGACCTCATCCGCCTCGATCGAACCTCCCCCTCAATCTCCCTTCACTCCGAGGAGCTCCCGCCTTCTCCAACCCAACCTCGTTGCTCAAAACAAAATCCCCCTCGTCGCTGGAACCTCTCTCACTCCGCCCCCTCCCAAGGACCCTCACACCCTTCCCCATGAACACGGTGACCAGAGATGGGGGGACGCAGTCCTCCAGTGGCAGTGCTGGTGTGTTACCGTTCACTCAGGGAGCCCGAACTGTTGTACCAACACACACATTTATACTTAGCGATGGGAAAGGGAACTCTAACTTACCCCCCGACGCCGGCCAGGAATCTCTCCCCCTCTTACCGCCTGCCATTGGCATGTGCATTGGAAGGATTTCGCGGTTGATAGTCAAACCTGTTTGACCGTCTTATGAACGCACCTTCCTTGGCTGTCAAGTCCTGGAGTGGGACTCGAACCCTGAGCATCTGTCTCAGAGACAGGGAAGCCATGCACTGTGCCCCAGGAACCCCCCCCACACTCTACCTGTACCACCTCATATTCCCATCTGCACACAACCCAACTCATCCATCAATGTCTTGGTTTTTATTGCAAGGGGGTTGGAGTGAACAAGTGAAGAAGCCTTGCTACAGTTGCACAGGGTTTTGGTGAGACCACATCTGGAATACCCTGCGCAGTTTTGTTCTCCACATAGAGTCATGGAGGTCTGCAGCACAGAAAAGGGCCCTTCAGCCCATTGAGTCAAGTACCTGCCTATTCTAATTCCATTTTCCAGCACTAGGCCCATAGCCCTGTATGCCAGTGCATCGCAAGTGCACATCCAAATACTTCTTCAATGTTATGAGGGTTTGTGCCTCTCCCACCCTTTCAGGCAGTGAGTTCCAGATTCCCACCACCCTCTGGGTGAATAAATTCTCCCTCACATCCCCTCTAAACCTCCTGCCCCTTACCTTAAATCTATGCCCCCTGGTTATTGATCCCTCCACCAAGGGGAGAAGTTCCCTCCTGTCTGCCCTATCTTGCCCCTCATCATTTTCTACACCTCAGTCATGTCCCCCCTCAATCTCCTCTACTCCAGGGAAAATAACCCCAGTCTATCCAATCTCTCCCCATAACTAAAACTCTCCAGCCCAGGCAACATCCTGGTAAATCTCCTCTGCTCTCTCTCTAGTGCAGTCACATCCTTCCTATAACGTGGATTCCAGAACTGCACGCAATACTCTAGCTGTGGCCTAACCAGTGTTTTATACAGTTCCAGCAAAACCCCCCTGCTCTTATATTCTATGCCTCAGGTAATAAAGGCAAGTATTCCATATGCCTTCTTAACCACCTTATCTACCTGTCCCGCTACATTAAGGCACTATTGGACATACACACCAAGGTCTCTCTGATCCTTGGTGGTTCCCAGGGTCTTACCATTCACCGTGTATTCCCGTGCCTTGTCTGTACTGCCCAAGCATATCACCTCATGTTTATACATTTAAGGAAGGATAGACTTGCATTGGAGGCAGGACAGCGAAGGTTCACTCGATTGGTCCCTGGGATGAGGTGTGCGGGTTTGTCCTATGATGAGAGGCTGAGTGAATTGGGCCGATGTTCTCTGGAGTTTAGCAGAATGAGAGGCGATCGCATTGAGACGGACAAGATACGGAAGGGGTTTGAGAGGGTGGGCGCGGAGAGATTGTTTCCCCTGCTCGGGGGGGATCTAAAACACATTGGTGAGGGGGGCACAGTCTCTGGATAAGGGGGCCGATCAGTTGGGACTGAGACGAGGAGAAATTTATTCACTCGAAGGGTTGGGAATCTTTGGAATTCTCTCCGCCCAGAGGGTTGCGGACGTTCCATCGTTGAAGACATTTAAGGTCGGGACGGACGGAGTTTTGGTCTCTCTGGGAATCGATGGAGACGGGGAGCGGGCAGGGAAGTGGGAGTTGAATCCCAAGGTCAGCCATGATGGGTTTGAGTGGGAGAGCAGGCTCGAAGGGCCGAATGGTCTACTCTTGCTCCAATCCCTTGTGTTTAGAATCCAAAATGGTTCCAGCACAGAAGACCACCTTGTGTCTGTGCTGGTCCCTCTGCAAGAGCAATTCCCCCAGTCCCCCTCTCCCCCGCCCTCTCCCCGTCTCCCTACACAATCTTCCCCCTCAGATAATGATCCAATTCCCCTCCCTTTGGAAAGACTCGAGTGACCCTGCCCCCCCTCCCCCACACTCTCAGGCAGCACATTCCAGACCCTAACCACTCGCTGTGTGAAAAAGTTTCTCCTCGAGTCTCCGTCGCTACTTTTGCCGATCGTCTTAAACCCGCGTCCCTCTGGTTCTCGATCCTCCCGCCAATGGGAACAGTTTCTCCCTCTGTCTGCTCTGTCCCAGACCCCCTCGTGATTTTGAACACCTCCATCCAATCTCCTCTCTTCTCCCAATGAGAACAGTCCCAACTTCAGGGTGTAGGGCAAATTTTGCGGTACAGGATCTCTAAGAAAATGTGTTAGCCGTATCATTTCTAAATCTACTATTACATGGCTTTCCTCTGTATTAATCACTTGTGTTCCCAAACATTAGTAAAACGATGCTTTTTAAGTGAAAAATATTAGTGCCGGTAGACATTTTATTTCGAACCATGTGGTATTTTGAATCATTAGTCTTTAGCATAATTAGAATTTCATTTTGCAATCGTTGAATTATTTAATTCAAGCCTGTTAAAAACATGAACTACAGAAAGCTTTACTTACTTCTGACTGGGGGATGGTATGTAGAGGGGCCACTGCTTTTCTTGATTGATATCAATAGCCTAGACCCTGGGCGTTAGAGGGCACAATTTCAAAATTTGCAGATGATGCAAGACTTGTTGGTGATGTGAACTGTGAGGAGGATGGTGTTGGACCTCAAGAGGATGCAGACCGGCTGGTGCGATGGGCAGACACAATGGCAGATGGAATGTAGGGAAGTGTGAGGTGATACATTTTGCTCTGAACGTTGAGGAGAGGTGACAAAAAATAAAGGATACAATTCTAAAGGGGGGTGGGGGTTGCAGGAGCAGAGGGACCTAGGGGTAAATGTGCATGAATCATTGACAGTGGCAGGGCAGGTTGGAAAACAGTAAAATTATAGCCAATCCTGGGTTTTATAAATAGGGGCACAGAGTACAAAAGCAAGTGCATTATGAACCTTGATAAAACACAGGTTCGGACTGAACGGGAAGGTGTTAGAAAGGGTGCAGAGACGATTGATGAGAATGCTTCTGAAGATGAGGAACTTCAGTTCCCGTGGGTAGATTGGTGAAGCTGGGGCTGTTCTCCGGGAAGTGGAGAGGGCTGGGAGGAGATTTGTTCGACCTGTTCAAAACAACGAGGGGTCTGGATAGAGTGAATGGGGAGAAACTGTCCCCATCGGCAGAAGATCGAGAGCCCTAAGGTGATTCGCAATAGGACCAGAGGACAAACTCCTTTATGCAACAAGCGGTTTGGATCTGGACTGCACTGCCCGGGCGTCTGGTGGAAACAGATTCGATCGCAGTTTCCAAAAGGGAACTGGATAATTATCTGCAGAGAAAAGATTTTACAGGGAAGAGACGGAGGGTGGGAAATCTACAGTGAGTAACTCACCTCCTGACTCCCCAAATCAAGGCACAAGTCAGGAGTGTGATGGGACACTCCCCACTTGCCTGGGTGAGTGCAGCTCCCACAACACTCAAGAAGCTTGACACCATCCAGGACAAAGCAGCCCCGCTTGATGGGCACCCCCTCCACAAACATTCACTCCCTCCACCACCGACGCACAGGGGCAGCAGTGTGTGTACCATCTACAAGATGCACTGCAGCAACTCGCCAAGGCTCCTTCGACAGCGCCGCCTAAACCCACCACTTCCATTACCTAGAAGGACAAGGGCAGCAGACACATGGGGAGCCCCACCAGCTCCAAGTTCCCCTCCCTGCCCCACACCATTCCGACTTGGAAATATATCGGCCGTTCGTTCACTGTCGCTGGTTCAAATTCCTGGACCGCCCTCCCTAACAGCACGGTGGGTGTACCTACACCACACGGGGACTTCAGCAGTTCAAGAAGGCAGCTCACCCCCACCTTCGCAACGGAGCATTTATGGATGGGCAATAAATACTGAACTAGCCAGCGATGCCCACATCCTGTGAATGAGTAACTAAAAATAGACGTATTTCTCGCACATATGTAGTATCTTGCTGTGTAACTGCTACACTGAGGGATTTTCCATGCAAGGATCTTGATAACAAAAACCCATTGTAAATTTGAACAAATAAATAAATAAAGATTTTATTTGTACAGTAGAATAATTTCTCTCATTTTGTTCCATTTTATAAAACATCAGATTAAGTCACTGATATTGAGAAAATCGATGTATTCAGCTGAACAGTAAAGATTATTGATATGCTTAGAATCTCAATACTAGTATTATACAGTGGACAAGATGGAAGTGTATCTATAATAAAGGAATAGGTTTATGTATGTATTGTGTTCAAAGAACATTTCACATCTAAGTTGTGTCAAGTGTTCTGCTATACCTTTTTCTAACATACAATACCACAAATGTTAAAAACAGTACACAGGTATGAATAAACTGTTGTGTGGTTGCTTGGTTAGCACAGAACTTGAGTATTGCTGAAGAAAGAGAGAGATAGATCCTCGGTGTGCTCAGAATTATGCTGACGGCCAATTTGAGATTGTCAGTCAGGCTCATAATGTGGTGCATTTGTGTGTACTGGAAGCTACATAGGTTAACGCAGACAGAAAGAACATGTACACACACTGCATCTGTTTCAGCTAAACAGAATAAGTGACAGCCATTCACTGGTTCATTCCTCAGGGCAATGTCTTGACCAATCAGGGGCAAGCTGCCTGGTTTAAATTTCCAACAATGCTTGGCAGTTGACTGTCAGTCGCCATCAGTGGCCTAACCGCCCCCATGGCAACGCCACTTGCCAACCAATCAGCACTCTCTTCACGTACAGTATAAATTGTTGTTTTCCCCCTTATATTGGTACTCGTGCCTAGTGTCCTGATGAGTGCAAGGCATAAAGTTTCGACATGTCTCTTTATTGAGCAATAACTGTTGAGTGGAAAATATCCAGCACTGAAAGCAATCAGACATTGCTGCTTGTCAAAAGTGAGGGAGCCAAAGATCGAGACGCTCATTTGTACTTAAGGGGAGTGGATGAGACGATTAACAGTTGGCGAGAGGCTGCTTACTTTGCAAACACAACACAATATTTTGTTAAGATGGAAGTAAACGACCTCTTAATTAGCACCTTCCTGAGAGTTAGAAGATCAATTCCAAACGGCGTTCAAATTCAAATAAAGAGAGCAAGGTTGGGTTTTGTAATATGATTGATATGGAAAAACATCACAGTATCTTCATAGTGCAGAAGGAGGCCATTCGGCCCATCGAGCATGTACCGGCTCCCTGAAAGAGCGTTCCGCCTCGTCACATTCCCCTGCCCCTTACCCCCGTCACCCTGCACCCTCTCCCTTTTCAGGTGGGCAGTACCAATTCCCTTCTGGATACCTCGATCGAACCTGCCTCCCCCACCACCCTCTCAGGGAGCTGGTTCCAGACTCCAACCCACCCTCCGGGTGAGAACACTTCCCCTCACTTCACTTTCACTCCTTTTAGCCAATTATTTTGAACCTGTGCCCTCGAGTTCTTGATGCTCCCTTGTCCAACACATAATCTGTCATAAAATATCTTCACCGCATCGTTTAACAAAACTAGGGTGAGTTCCTCCTGTTTCTAATGTCATTTCATTTTCTTCTATACATTCATGGGGTGTGGGCCTCGCTGTCCAGGCCCAGCGTTTATTGCCCATCCCTAATTACCCCCTTGAGAAGGTGGGGGTGAACGGCCTTCTTGAGCCGTTGCAGTCCCGTGTGGTGTAGGTACACCCACCATGCTGTTAGGGAGGGAGTTCCAGGATTTTGACCCAGCCACAGTGAAGGAACGGCCGATATATTTCCAAGTCGGGATGGTGAGTGGGGCTCGGAGGGGAACTTGCAGGTGATGGTGTTCCCCATGTGTCTGCTGCCCTTGTCCTTCTAGGTGGTAGAGGTGGTGGGTTTGGGCGGCGCTGTCGAAGGAGCCTTGGCAAGTTGCTGCAGTGCATCTTGTAGATGGTACACACACTGCTGCCCCTGTGCGTCGGTGGTGGAGGGAGTGAATGTTTGTGGATAGGGTGCCCATTAAGCGGGGCTGCTTTTTCCTGGATGGTGTCGAGCTTCTTGAGTGTTGTGGGAGCTGCACTCATCCAGGCAAGTGGGGAGTATCCCATCACACTCCTGACTTGTGTCTTGTAGATGGTGGACAGGCTTTGGGGAGTCAGGAGGTGAGTTACTCTCCGCAGGATTCCCAGCCTCTGACCTGCTCTTGTATTTATATTTATATGGCTGGGTCCAGTTCAGCCTCTGGACAATGGTAACCCCCAGAACATTGGCCTCATATTTGACCCATCGCAAAACAATGTTGACTAATTAATGCTACCAGCATCTCTGCAACACTTGCTCCTATTGACTGCATCAAACTACCCCTTTGCTACAAATTATAGAGCATTGTCCCCAAGGGAATGTTTGTGGGTTCGTTCTCTTATCATTGTACCTGAGACCAATGGACGGGTCAGGGGGACAGAGCAGTGGCAAATAGAATTCAACCCGGAATAGTGAGAGGCAATGCACTTGGGGAGGGCTAACAAGACAAGGGATCACGCTATGGATGGTAAGGACCCTGGAAAGTACTGAGGGTCAGAGGGAGCTTGGTGTGCATATCCACAGGTCCCTGAGGGTAGCAGGGCAGGTAGATGAGGTGGTCAAGGAGGGATATGGTATACTTGCCTTTATTAGCTGACGCATAGAATACAAGAGCAGGGAGGTTATGCTGGAACTGTGTAAAACACTGGTTAGACCACAACTGAAGTACTGTGTGCAGTTCTGGTCACCACATTATAGGAAGGATGTGATTGCACTGGAGGGGGTGCAGAGGATTGTTGACGGAAAACAGTGAGAGCGGCCATCTTAGGGCAGAGGAGAGAAGGAGAGACCACGCTTTCCCCAAGACATTTCACCACCTCGGGACCTGCCCCGAAGGAAACTCCCAGCAGGCCGAGGAGCTTTTCCACTCGGACGGGCGGGTGGGGCTGTCGCCGTGTAAGAAGCGCGGCAGCCATGCTTGCGCACAGTAAAGCGCTCCCTCAGCACTGACCCTCCGACAGTGCGGCGCTCCCTCAGCACTGACCCTCCGACAGTGCGGCGCTCCCTCAGCACAGACCCTCCGACAGTGCGGCGCTCCCTCAGCACTGACCCTCCGACAGTGCGGCGCTCCCTCAGCACTGACCCTCCGACATTGCGGTGCGATCTCAATTCTGGCTTGGATTCGAGAATTGGGCGCTGACAGAGATCAAAGCTCTGGCCTGAGGGGGTGGTCAGGGGGTTTCCAAGCCTTGACCCCCTGATTGAGAGATTGAGACTGGGACAGGTCTGATTTGATGGGGGAGAGATACATCTGATCCTGACACCAACTCAAACAGCAATAAACTCAGCTTGCTGTCTCCATCTATCGAATATCTCTGTAACCTCCTCCAGCCCCTCCAACCCTCCCTATCTCTGTAACCTCCTCCAGCCCCTCCACCCCTCCCTATCTCTGTAACCTCCTCCAGCCCCTCCAACCCTCCCTATCTCTATAACCTCCTCCAGCCCCTACACCCCTCCCTATCTCTGTAACCTCCTCCAGCCCCTCCAACCCTCCCTATCTCTATAACCTCCTCCAGCACCTACACCCCTCCCTATCTCTGTAGCCTCCTCCAGCACCTACACCCCTCACTATCTCTGTAACCTCCTACAGCCCCTACACACCTCCCTAACTCTCTATCCTCCTCCAGCCCCTACAACCCTCCATATCTCTGTAACCTCCTCCAGCTGCTACAACCCTCCCTATCTCTGTAACTGCCTCCAGCCCTTACAACCCTCCCTATGTGTGTAATCGCCTCCAGCCCATACACCCTCCCTATCTCTGTAACCGCCTCCAGCCCCTAAACCCCTCCCTATCTCTGTAACATCCTCCAGCCCCTAGACCCCTTCCTATCTCTGTAACCTCCTCCAGCCCCCTACAACCCTCCCTATCTCTGTAACCTCCTCCAGCCCCTCCAACCCTCCCTATCTCTGTAACCTCCTCCTGCCCGTACACCCCTCCCTATCTCTGTAACCTCCTCCAGCCCCTACACCCCTCCCTATTTCTGTAACTTCCTCCAGCACCTACACCCTTCCCTATCACTGTAACCTCCTCCAGCCCCTACACACCTCCCTATCTCTGTAAACTCCTCCAGCCCCTACACCCCTCCCTATCTCTCTAACCTCCTCCAGTACCTACACCCCTCACTATCTCTGTAACCTCCTATATCCCCTACACCCCTCCCTAACTCTCTAACCTCCTCCAGCCCCTACACCCCTCCCTATCTCTGTAACGGCCTCCAGCCCCTTCAACCCTCCCTAAGTGTGTAATCTCCTCCAGCCCCTACACCCTCTTTATCTCTGTAACCTCCTCCAGCCCCTACAACCCTCCCTATCTCTGTAACCTCCTCCAGCCCCTACAACCCTCCCTTTCTGTGCAATCTCCTCCAGCCCCTTCACCCCTCCCAATCTCGGAGGTGTGGGGCCTGGGACCGCTCACAGTCACTCCAGGTGTTGTTCTAACCAGGGCCTCGTGTAACTGAAGCACAAGTCACAGTCATTATAAGAACGAGGAGCAGGAGTGGGCCATTCAGCCCCTCCAGCCTGCCCCACCATTCGATACTATCATGCCTGATCTCATTTCATCCTCAACTCCAATTTCCCGGCCTCTCCCCATAACCTTTCAACCCGTTACTAATTCAAAATCTGTCCATCTCCTCCTTAAATTTATTCAGCGTCCCGGCATCCACTGCGCTCTGAGGTAGTGACTTCCACAGATTCACCACCCTTTGAGAAAAGTAATTCCGCCTCATCTCTGATTTAAATCCACCCCCCCTTAGCCTAAACCTATGGCTTCTCGTTCTAGAATGTTCCACAAAGGGAAACATCCGCTCCACGTCTACTTTGTCTGCTCCCTTTAGCATCTTATAGACCTCAATTAGATCCCCTCTCATCCTTCTAAACTCTAGCGAGTGTGAACCTAAACTGCTCAATCTCTCCTCATAAGACAAGCCCCGCATCGCTGGAATCAATCTAGTGACCCTCCTCTGAACCGCCTCCAATGCAACTACATCCTTCCTCAAGTAAGGGGCCCAAAACTGTGCACAGTACTCCAGGTGCGGTCTCACCAATGCCTTGTACAGTTACAACAACACTTCCCTGTTTTTATACTCTATTCCTTTAGCAATAAATGCCAAAATTCCATTTGCCTTCCTTATTACCTGCTGTACCTGCACACCAGCTTTCAGCGATTCATGCACGAGGACACCCAGATCCCTCTGCGCTGAAGCATTCGGAAGTTTCTCCTCACCTAAATAATAGGTCGCCTTGTTATTCCTCTGACCAGAATGGATAATCTCACACTTACCCACGTTAAACTCCATCTGCCACATTTTGGCCCATTCACCTAATCTTCCATATCCATTTGTAAATTTCTTATTTCTGCATTACAACTTACTTTCCCTATTTTGGTGCCATCTGCAAATTTAGCTATAGTACCTTCTATCCCTGAATCCAAGTCATTAATACAGATTGTAAATAGTTGGGGCCCAAGGACCGAACCCTGTGGCTCCCCCACTAGTTACAGCTTGTCATCCAGAAAAAAACCCATTTATCCTGACTCTCTGCTCTCTGTTGGTTAGCCTATCCTCTATCCAAGCTCATATATTACCCCGAACTCCGTGTGATCTTATCTCGTGCACTAATCTATTGTGCAGCACCTTATCAAAGGCCTTTTGGAAGTCCAGATATACTACATCTACAGGATCCCCATTATCCACTTTGCTTGTCACCTCTTCAAAGAACTCTAGCAAATTAGTCAAATACGATTTACTCTTCATAAAACCATGCTGACTCTGAAGGATTGCATTTTGACTTTCCAAATGCCCCATTACTACTTCCTTAATAATGGATTCCAACAATTTCCCAATGACAGACATTAAACTAACTGGTCTATAGTTTCCTACTTTCTGCCTCCCCCCTCCCCCTCTTTTTGAATAAGGGCATTAAATTAGCATTTTTCCAATCCATGGGAACCTTTCCAGAATCCAGGGAATTTTGGAATATTATAGAAATGCATCCACTATCTCCACTGCCACTTCCTTTAAGACCCTGGGATGTAGGCCATCAGGTCCTGGGGGCTTGTCACCCTTTAATCCCAATAGTTTGCTCAGTACTTTTTCTCTAGTGATGGTGATTGTTCTAAGTCCCTCCTTCTCTATACCCTCTGCCCTACCTGTTACTATTGGGCTGGTACTAGTGTCCTCCACCGTGAAAACTGAGGCAAAATATTGATTAAGCGTCTCTGCCATTTCTGCGTTCCCGACTATTAACTCCCCAGTCTCATCCTCCAGGGTCCAACATTCACTTTAGCTCATCTCTTTCCTTCTATATACGTGTAGAAGCTTTTGCTATCAGTTTTTACATTTTGCGTTCGTTTTCTTTCATAATTTACCTTTGCTCTTTTCATTTTTTTTTTAGTAACCCTTTGTTGATCTTTAAAAGTTTCCCAATCTTCCAGCCTGCCACTGACCTTTGCAATTTGGTCTGCCTTAGTTTTTGCCTTTATGTTATCTTTAACTTCCTTGCTTAGCCATGGATGCTTTTTCCCCCTCTTACCATCTCTCTTCCTCATTGGGATACATTTAACTTGGGAGGAATTGAATATCTCTTTAAATATCTGCTATTGTTCATCAACTGTCCTACCTTGTAGTCTTCCTGCCCCGTCCACTAGGGCCAAATCTGCCCTCATGCCTATGTAGTTACCTTTGTTTAACTCCAGAACACTAGTGTGGGACTCATGTTTCTCACTCTCAAACTGAATTGTAATTCTACTATGTTATGATCACTCTTCCCTAGAGGATCCTTTACTATGAGATCATTGATTAATCCCATCTCATTACACAAAACCGAATCCAGAATAGCCTGCTCCCTGGTTGGTTCCACAACAGATTGCTCCAAGAAACAATCTCTAATACTCTCTATGAACTCTCCCTCGAGGCTACCCTTGCCAATTTGATTAGTCCAGTCTATATGCATAATAAAATCACCCATGATTATTGCCGTGTCTGTCTTACATGCTCCCAGTATTTCCTGGTTTATACTGTGCCCTACTGCTGAACTACTCTTTGGGGACCTATAGATTACACCCACCAGGGACTTCTTTCCCTTGCTATTTCTTATTTCTACCCAGACTGACTCTACATCTTGCTCTCCAGTGCCTATCTCATTCCTCACTATAGCACTGATCTCTTCCTTTACTAACAAAGTGAAACCACTTCCTTTTCCTTCCTGCCTATCCTTCTGAAACACTGAGTACCCTTGGATATTCAACTCCCAAACCTGTTCTCCCTGTAACCACGTCTCAGTAATGGCCACCAAATCATACCTATTTATCTCTATTTGTGCTGTTAACTCACTAGTTTGATTCCAAATACTACGTACATTCAGATACAAAGCCTTTAAGTTTGCCCTATTGTCAATTCTCCCTCCTTTTATTTGATTATTTGGTGCAGTATGATGTTCACACACTCTGTCCCATCCTTTCAGTTTTTGGGAACAATCAGCCTCGTCACTAACCTGCACTCTTACCCTCTCCTTAAACTTTGATTGTTTTATATTTCCATGCAACTGAACCCTCTCCTCCCCACTATTTGGTTTAAAGACCTCTCTACAACCCTAGTTATCCAATTCACCAGGACACAGGTCCCAGCCTGATTCAAGTGGAGCCTGTCCAAACGGAATAGCTCCCTCTTTCCCCAATACTGGTGCCAATGTCCCATGAATTCGAACCCATTTCTCCCATACCAATCTTTGAGACACACACTGACCTCTTTAATCTTATTGACCCTGTGCCAATGAGCTCCTGGCTCAGGTAGGAATCCAGAGATTATTACCTTTTTGGTTCTGCTTTTTAATTTAGTCCCGAGCTGCTCGTATTCCCTCAGCAGAACCTCTTTCCTCCTTCTACCTATATCATTGTTACCTACGTGGACCATGACAACTGGATCTTTCCCCTCCCACTCCAAGTTCCTCTGCAGCCCAGATGAGATATCCTTAACCCTGGCACCAGGTAGGCAACACAGCCTTCGGGACTCTCGATCGCGGCTACAGAGAACAGTATCTATTCCCCTAACTATACAATCCCTGATTACAACTACATTTCTCTTTTCTCCACCCACTTGAGTAACTCCCTGTACCACGGAGCTATGGTCAGCTTGCTCACCCTCCCTACAGTCCCCGCTCTCGTCCACACAGGGAGCAAGAATCACGACCCTGTTGGATAAGGGCAAGGGCTGAGGCTCCTGCAGTGTTACTCCCTGGACCCCTCTACCTGCCGCACTCATAGTCACATCCTCCAGTCCCTGACCACTGGCCGAATTCAAGGTAGTTAATCTAAGGGGTGTGACTGTCTCCTGAAACACAGCGTCCAGGTAACTCTCCCTCTCCCTGATGTGTCGCAGCATCCACAGCTCAGACTGCAGCTCATCAACTCGGAGCGGGCACAGAAGGAGGCCATTCGGTCCATCTGCTCCATGCTGGCTCTTCTATAGGGCTACCCAGCAAGTCCCATTCTTCCCCCACCATCCCGTGCTCTCCCTGTAGCCCCTGATCCATCCAGTGCCCCTCCAAATCCAGTTTGAAATCGTTCACCGTCTCCACCTCCACTGCCCTCGTGGGCCGCGTGTTCCAGACCATTACCGCTCACTGCGTAAACATCCCCCCCACCCTTGGCCAAAATCCTTAACCTGTGCCTCCCCCCCACCCCTCCAATCACAGTCTTTGTACCATCAGCCAATCAGAACAGCTTTTCTTCGTCTACCTCATCCAAACCTGTCCTGACCTCATCCGCCTCGATCGAACCTCCCCCTCATTCTCCCTTCACTCCGAGGAGCTCCCGGCTTCTCCAACCCAACCTCGTCGCTCAAAACAAAATCCCCCTCGTCCCTGGAACCATTCTCCCTCCGCCCCCTCCCAAGGACCCTCACACCCTTCCCCACGAACACGGTGACCAGAGATGGGGGGGACGCAGTCCTCCAGTGGCAGTGCTGGTGTGTTACCGTTCACTCAGGGAGCCCGAACTGTTGTACCAACACACACTTTTATACTTAGCGATGGGAAAGGGAACTCTAACTTACCCCCCCAACGCCACCCAGGAGTCTCTCCCCCTCTTAACGCCTGCCATTGGCCTGTGCATTGGAAGGATTTCGCGGTTGATAGTCAAACCTGTTTGACCGTCTTGTGAATGCACCTTCCTTGGCTGTCAAGTCCTGGAGTGGGACTTGAGCCCTGAGCATCTGTCTCAGAGACAGGGAAGCCATGAACTGTGCCCCAGGAGGCCCCCCACACTCTTCCTTTACCACCTCATATCCCCATCTGAACACAACCCAACTCATCCATCAATGTCTTGGTTTTTATTGCAAGGGGGTTGGAGTGACCAAGTGAAGAAGCCTTGCTACAGTTGCACAGGGTTTTGGTGAGACCACATCTGGAATACCCTGCGCAGTTTTGTTCTCCACGTAGAGTCATGGAGGTCTGCAGCACAGAAAAGGGCCCTTCAGCCCATCGAGTCAAGTACCTGCCTATTCTAATCCCATTTTCCAGCACTAGGCCCATAGCCCTGTATGCCATGGCATCGCAAGTGCACATCCAAATACTTCTTCAATGTTATGAGGGTTTGTGACTCTCCCACCCTTTCAGGCAGTGAGTTCCAGATTCCCACCACCCTCTGGGTGAATAAATTCTCCCTCACATCCCCTCTAAACCTCCTGTCCCTTACCTTAAATCTATGCCCCCTGGTTATTGATCCCTCCACCTAGGGGAGAAGTTCCCTCCTGTCTGCCCTACCTTTGCCCCTCATTATTTTCTACACTCAATCATGTCCCCCCTCAATCTCCTCTGCTCCAGGGAAAATAACCCCAGTCTATCCAATCTCTCCCCATAACTAAAACTCTCCAGCCCAGGCAACAACCTGGTAAATCTCCTCTGCTCTCTCTCTAGTGCAGTCACATCCTTCCTATAACGTGGATTCCAGAACTGCACACAATACTCTAGCTGTGGCCTAACCAACGTTTTATACAGTTCCAGCAAAACCCCCCTGCTCTTATATTCTATGCCTCGGGTTATAAAGGCAAGTATTCCATATGCCTTCTTAACCACCTTATCTACCTGTCCTGCTTCCTTAAGGCGCTATTGGACATGCACACCAAGGTCTCTCTGATCCTTGGTGGTTCCCAGGGTCTTACCATTCACCGTGTATTGCCGTGCTTTGTCTGTACTGCCCAAGCGTATCACCTCATGTTTATAGATTTAAGGAAGGATAGACTTGCATTGGAGGCAGGACAGCGAAGGTTCACTCGATTGGTCCCTGGGATGAGGAGGGGGGTTTGTCCTACGATGAGAGGCTGAGTGAATTGGGCCGATGTTCTCTGGAGTTTAGCAGAATGAGAGGCGATCGCATTGAGACGGACAAGATTCGGAAGGGGTTTGACAGGGTGGGCGCGGAGAGATTGTTTCCCCTGTTCGGGGGGGATCTAAAACACGTTGGGGAGGGGGGCACAGTTTCGGGATAAGGGAGCCGATCATTTGGGACTGAGACGAGGAGAAATTTCTTCACTCGAAGGGTTGGGAATCTTTGGAATTCTCTCCGCCCAGAGGGTTGCGGACGTTCCATCGTTGAAGACATTTAAGGTCGGGACGGACGGAGTTTTGGTCTCTCTGGGAATCGATGGAGACGGGGAGCGGGCGGGGAAGTGGGAGTTGAATCCCAAGTTCAGCCATGATGGGTTTGAGTGGGAGAGCAGGCTCGAAGGGCCGAATGGTCTACTCTTGCTCCAATCCCTTGTGTTTAGAATCCAAAATGGTTCCAGCACAGAAGACCACCTCGTGTCTGTGCTGGTCCCTCTGCAAGAGCAATTCCCCCAGTCCCCCTCTCCCCCCGCCCTCTCCCCGTCTCCCTACACAATCTTCCCCCTCAGATAATGATCCAATTCCCCCCCCTTTGGAAAGCCTCGATTGACCCTGCCTCCCCCTCCCCCACACTCTCAGGCAGTGCGTTCCAGATCCTAACCACTCGCTGCGTGAAAAAGTTTCTCCTCGAGTCTCCGTCGCTACTTTTGCCGATCGCCTTAAATCCGCGTCCCTCTGGTTCTCGACCCTCCGCCAATGGGAACAGTTTCTCCCTGTCTGCTCTGTCCCAGACCCCCTCGTGATTTTGAACACCTCCATCCAATCTCCTCTCTTCTCCCAATGAGAACAGTCCCAACTTCAGGGTGTAGTGCAAATTTTGCGGTACAGGATCTCTAAGAAAATGTGTTAGCCGTATCATTTCTAAATCTACTATTACATGGTTTTCCTCTGTATTAATCACTTGTGTTCCCAAACATTAGTAAAACGATGCTTTTTAAGTGAAAAATATTAGTGCCGGTAGACATTTTATTTCGAACCATGTGGTATTTTGAATCATTAGTCTTTATCATAGCCAGAATTTCATTTTGCAATCGTTGAATTATTTAATTCAAGCCTGTTAAAAACATGAACTACAGAAAGCTTTACTTACATCTGACTGGGGGATGGTATGTAGAGGGGCCACTGCTTTTCTTGATTGATATCAATAGCCTAGACCCTGGGCGTTAGAGGGCACAATTTCAAAATTTGCAGATGATGCAAGACTTGTTGGTGATGTGAACTGTGAGGAGGATGGTGTTAGACCTCAAGAGGATGCAGACCGGCTGGTGAGATGGGCAGACACAATGGCAGATGGAATGTAGGGAAGTGTGAGGTGATACATTTTGGTCTGAAGGGTGAGGAGAGGTGACAAAAAATAAAGGATACAATTCTAAAGGGGGGTGGGGGTTGCAGGAGCAGAGGGACCTAGGGGTAAATGTGCATGAATCATTGACAGTGGCAGGGAAGGTTGGAAACCAGTAAAATTATAGCCAATCCTGGGTTTTATAAGTAGGGGCACAGAGTACAAAAGCAAGTGCATTATGAACCTTGATGAAACACAGGTTCGGACTGAACGGGAAGGTAATAGAAAGGGTGCAGAGACGATTGACGAGAATGCTTCTGAAGATGAGGAACTTCAGTTCCCGTGGGTAGATTGGTGAAGCTGGGGCTGTTCTCCGGGAAGTGGAGAGGGCTGGGAGGAGATTTGTTCGACCTGTTCAAAACAACGAGGGGTCTGGATAGAGTGAATGGGGAGAAACTGCCCCCATCGGCAGAAGATCGAGAGCCCTAAGGTGATTCGCAATAGGACCAGAGGACAAACTCCTTTATGCAACAAGCGGATTGGATCTGGACGGCACTGCCCGGGCGTGTGGTGGAAACAGATTCGATCGCAGTTTCCAAAAGGGAACTGGATAATTATCTGCAGAGAAAAGATTTTACAGGGAAGAGACGGAGGGTGGGAAATCTACAGTGAGTAACTCACCTCCTGACTCCCCAAATCAAGGCACAAGTCAGGAGTGTGATGGGATACTCCCCACTTGCCAGGGTGAGTGCAGCTCCCACAACACTCAAGAAGCTCGACACCGTCCAGGACAAAGCAGCCCCGCTTGATGGGCACCCCATCCACAAACATTCACTTCCTCCACCACCGACGCACAGGGGCAGCAGTGTGTGTACCATCTACAAGATGCACTGCAGCAACTCGCCAAGGCTCCTTCGACAGCGCCGCCCAAACCCACCACTTCCATTACCTAGAAGGACAAGGGCAGCAGACACATGGGGAGCCCCACCAGCTCCAAGTTCCCCTCCCTGCCCCACACCATTCCGACTTGGAAATATATCGGCCGTTCGTTCACTGTCGCTGGTTCAAATTCCTGGACCGCCCTCCCTAACAGCACGGTGGGTGTACCTACACCACACGGGGACTTCAGCAGTTCAAGAAGGCAGCTCACCCCCACCTTCTCAAGGGAGCATTTATGGATGGGCAATAAATACTGAACTAGCCAGCGATGCCCACATCCTGTGAATGAGTAACTAAAAATAGACGTATTTCCCGCACATATGTAGTATCTTGCTGTGTAACTGCTACACTGAGGGATTTTCCATGCAAGGATCTTGATAACAAAAACCCATTGTAAATTTGAACAAATAAATAAATAAAGATTTTATTTGGACAGTAGAATAATTTCTCTCATTTTGTTCCATTTTATAAAACATCAGATTAAGTCACTGATATTGAGAAAATCTATGTATTCAGCTGAACAATAAAGATTATTGATATGCTTAGAATCTCAATACTAGTATTATACAGTGGACAAGATGGAAGTGTATCTATAATAAAGGAATAGGTTTATGTATGTATTGTGTTCAAAGAACATTTCACATCTAAGTTGTGTCAAGTGTTCTGCTATACCTTTTTCTAATATACAATACCACAAATGTTAAAAATAGTACACAGGTATGAATAAACTGTTGAGTGGTTGCTTGATTAGCACAGAACTTGAGTATTGCTGAAGAAAGAGAGAGATAGATCCTCGGTGTGCTCAGAATTATGCTGACGACCAATTTGAGATTGTCAGTCAGGCTCATAATGTGGTGCATTTGTGTGTACTGGAAGCTACATAGGTTAACGCAGACAGAAAGAACATGTACACACACTGCATCTGTTTCAGCTAAACAGAATAAGTGACAGCCATTCACTGGTTCATTCCTCAGGGCAATGTCTTGACCAATCAGGGGCAAGCTGCCTGGTTTAAATTTCCAACAATGCTTGGCAGTTGACTGTCAGTCGCCATCAGTGGCCTAACCGCCCCCATGGCAACGCCACTTGCCAACCAATCGGCACTCTCTTCACGTACAGTATAAATTGTTGTTTTCCCCCTGATATTGGTACTCGTGTCAAGTGTCCTGATGAGTGCAAGGCATAAAGTTTCGACATGTCTCTTTATTGAGCAATAACTGTTGAGTAGAAAATATCCTGCACTGAAAGCAATTAAACATTGCTGCTTGTCAAAAGTGAGGGAGCCAAAGATCGAGACGCTCATTTGTACTTAAGGGGAGTGGATGAGACGATTAACAGTTGGCGAGAGGCTGGTTACTTTGCAAACACAACACAATATTTTGTTAAGTTGGAAGTAAATGACCATTTAATTAGCACCTTCCTGAGAGTTAGAAGATCAATTCCAAACGGTGTTCAAATTCAAATAAAGAGAGCAAGGTTGGGTTTTGTAATATGATTGATATGGAAAAACATCACAGTATCTTCATAGTGCAGAAGGAGGCCATTCGGCCCATCGAGCCTGTACCGGCTCCCTGAAAGAGCGTTCCGCCTCGTCCCACTCCCCTGCCCCTTACCCCCGTCACCCTGCACCCTCTCCCTTTTCAGGTGGGCAGTACCAATTCCCTTCTGGATACCTCGATCGAACCTGCCTCCCCCACCACCCTCTCAGGGAGCTGGTTCCAGACTCCAACCCACCCTCCGGGTGAGAACACTTCCCCTCACTTCACTTTCACTCCTTTTAGCCAATTATTTTGAACCTGTGCCCTCGAGTTCTTGATGCTCCCTTGTCCAACACATAATCTGTCATAAAATATCTTCACCGCATCGTTTAACAAAACTAGGGTGAGTTCCTCCTGTTTCTAATGTCATTTCATTTTCTTCTATACATTCATGGGGTGT
The DNA here is from genome assembly GCA_026770705.1 of Isurus oxyrinchus. Lineage (NCBI taxonomy): Eukaryota > Metazoa > Chordata > Chondrichthyes > Lamniformes > Lamnidae > Isurus > Isurus oxyrinchus. The sequence goes on along the minus strand of JANJGN010001427.1, from coordinate 71,676 downwards.
GGGCCTCGCTGTCCAGGCCCAGCGTTTATTGCCCATCCCTAATTACCCCCTTGAGAAGGTGGGGGTGAACGGCCTTCTTGAGCCGTTGCAGTCCCGTGTGGTGTAGGTACACCCACCATGCTGTTAGGGAGGGAGTTCCAGGATTTTGACCCAGCCACAGTGAAGGAACGGCCGATATATTTCCAAGTCGGGATGGTGAGTGGGGCTCGGAGGGGAACTTGCACGTGGTGGTGTTCCCCATGTGTCTGCTGCCCTTGTCCTTCTAGGTGGTAGAGGTGGTGGGTTTGGGCGGTGCTGTCGAAGGACCCTTGGCGAGTTGCTGCAGTGCATATTGTAGATGGTACACACACTGCTGCCCCTGTGCGTCGGTGGTGGAGGGAGTGAATGTTTGTGGATGGGGTGCCGATCGAGCGGGGCTGCTTTGTCCTGGATGGTGTCGAGCTTCTTGAGTGTTGTGGGAGCTGCACTCATCCAGGCACGTGAGGAGTATCCCATCACACTCCTGACTTGTGTCTTGTAGATGGTGGACAGGCTTTGGGGACTCAGGAGGTGAGTTACTCTCCGCTGGATTCCCAGCCTCTGACCTGCTCTTGTATTTATATTTATATGGCTGGGTCCAGTTCAGCCTCTGGACAATGGTAACCCCCAGAACATTGGCCTCATATTTGACCCATCACAAAACAATGTTGACTAATTAATGCTACCAGCATCTCTGCAACACTTGCTCCTATTGACTGCATCAAACTACCCCTTTGCTACAAAATATAGAGCATTGTCCCCAAGGGAATGTTTGTGGGTTCGTTCTCTTATCATTGTACCTGAGACCAATGGACGGGTCAGGGGGACAGAGCAGTGGCAAATAGAATTCAACCCGGAATAGTGAGAGGCAATGCACTTGGGGAGGGCTAACAAGACAAGGGATCAGACTATGGATGGTAAGGACCCTGGAAAGTACTGAGGGTCAGAGGGAGCTTGGTGTGCATATCCACAGGTCCCTGAGGGTAGCAGGGCAGGTAGATGAGGTGGTCAAGGAGGGATATGGGATACTTGCCTTTATTAGCTGACGCATAGAATACAAGAGCAGGGAGGTTATGCTAGAACTGTGTAAAACACTGGTTAGACCACAACTGAAGTACTGTGTGCAGTTCTGGTCACCACATTATAGGAAGGATGTGATTGCACTGGAGAGGGTGCAGAGGATTGTTGACGGAAAACAGTGAGAGCGGCCATCTTAGGGCAGAGGAGAGAAGGAGAGACCACCCTTTCCCCAAGACATTTCACCACCTCGGGACCTGCCCCGAAGGAAACTCCCAGCAGGCCGAGGAGCTTTTCCACTCGGACGGGCGGGTGGGGCTGTCGCCGTGTAAGAAGCGCGGCAGCCATGCTTGCGCACAGTAAAGCGCTCCCTCAGCACTGACCCTCCGACAGCGAGGCGCTCCCTCAGCACTGACCCTCCGACAGTGCGGCGCTCCCTCAGCACTGACCCTCCGACAGTGCGGCGCTCCCTCATCACTGACCCTCCGACAGTGCGGCGCTCCCTCAGCACTGACCCTCCGACAGTGCGGCGCTCCCTCAGCACTGACCCTCCGACAGTGCGGCGCTCCCTCAGCACTGACCCTCCGACAGTGCGGCGCTCCCTCAGCACAGACCCTCCGACAGTGCGGCGCTCCCTCAGCACTGACCCTCCGACAGTGCGGCACTCCCTCAGCACTGACCCTCCGACAGTGCGGCGCTCCCTCAGCACTGACCCTCTGACAGTGCGGCGCTCCCTCAGCACTGAACCTCCGACAGTGCGGCGCTCCCTCAGCACAGACCCTCCGACAGCGCGGCGCTCCTCAGCACTGACCCTCCGACATTGCGGTGGGATCTCAATTCTGGCTTGGATTCGAGAATTGGGCGCTGACAGAGATCAAAGCTCTGGCCGGAGGGGGTGGTCAGGGGGTTTCTAAGCCTTGACCCCCTGATTGAGAGATTGAGCCTGGGACAGGTCTGATTTGATGGGGGAGAGATACATCTGATCCTGACACCAACTCAAACAGCAATAAACTCAGCTTGCTGTCTCCATCTATCGAAGATCTCTGTAACCTCCTCCAGCCCCTCCAACCCTCCCTATCTCTGTAACCTCCTCCAGCCCCTCCAACCCTCCCTATCTCTGTAACCTCCTCCAGCCTCTCCAACCCTCCCTATCTCTATAACCTCCTCCAGCCCCTACACCCCTCCCTATCTCTGTAACCTCCTCCAGGCCCTCCAACCCTCCCTATCTCTATAACCTCCTCCAGCACCTACACCCCTCCCTATCTCTGTAGCCTCCTCCAGCACCTACACCCCTCACTATCTCTGTGACCTCCTACAGCCCCTACACACCTCCCTAACTCTTTATCCTCCTCCAGCCCCTACAACCCTCCATATCTCTGTAACCTCCTCCAGCTGCTACAACCCTCCCTATCTCTGTAACTGCCTCCAGCCCTTACAACCCTCCCTATGTGTGTAATCGCCTCCAGCCCATACACCCTCCCTATCTCTGTAACCGCCTCCAGCCCCTAAACCCCTCCCTATCTCTGTAACATCCTCCAGCCCCTAGACCCCTTCCTATCTCTGTAACCTCCTCCAGCCCCCTACAACCCTCCCTATCTCTGTAACCTCCTCCAGCCCCTCCAACCCTCCCTATCTCTGTAACCTCCTCCTGCCCGTACACCCCTCCCTATCTCTGTAACCTCCTCCAGCCCCTACACCCCTCCCTATTTCTGTAACTTCCTCCAGCACCTACACCCTTCCCTATCACTGTAACCTCCTCCAGCCCCTACACACCTCCCTATCTCTGTAAACTCCTCCAGCCCCTACACCCCTCCCTATCTCTCTAACCTCCTCCAGTACCTACACCCCTCACTATCTCTGTAACCTCCTATATCCCCTACACCCCTCCCTAACTCTCTAACCTCCTCCAGCCCCTACACCCCTCCCTATCTCTGTAACGGCCTCCAGCCCCTTCAACCCTCCCTAAGTGTGTAATCTCCTCCAGCCCCTACACCCTCTTTATCTCTGTAACCTCCTCCAGCTGCTACAACCCTCCTTATCTCTGTAACCTCCTCCAGCCCCTACAACCCTCCCTTTCTGTGCAATCTCCTCCAGCCCCTTCACCCCTCCCAATCTCGGAGGTGTGGGGCCTGGGACCGCTCACAGTCACTCCAGGTGTTGTTCTAACCAGGGCCTCGTGTAACTGAAGCACAAGTCACAGTCATTATAAGAACGAGGAGCAGGAGTGGGCCATTCAGCCCCTCCAGCCTGCCCCAACATTCGATACTATCATGCCTGATCTCATTTCATCCTCAACTCCAATTTCCCGGCCTCTCCCCATAACCTTTCAACCCGTTACTAATTCAAAATCTGTCCATCTCCTCCTTAAATTTATTCAGCGTCCCGGCATCCACTGCGCTCTGAGGTAGTGACTTCCACAGATTCACCACCCTTTGAGAAAAGTAATTCCGCCTCATCTCTGATTTAAATCCACCCCCCCTTAGCCTAAACCTATGGCTTCTCGTTCTAGAATGTTCCACAAAGGGAAACATCCGCTCCACGTCTACTTTGTCTGCTCCCTTTAGCATCTTATAGACCTCAATTAGATCCCTTCTCATCCTTCTAAACTCTAGCGAGTGTGAACCTAAACTGCTTAATCTCTCCTCATAAGACAAGCCCCACATCTCTGGAATCAATCTAGTGACCCTCCTCTGAACCGCCTCCAGTGCAACTACATCCCTCCTCAAGTAAGGGGCCCAAAACTGTGCACAGTACTCCAGGTGCTGTCTCACCAATGCCTTGTACAGTTACAACAACACTTCCCTGTTTTTATACTCTATTCCTTTAGCAATAAATGCCAAAATTCCATTTGCCTCCTTATTACCTGCTGTACCTGCACACCAGCTTTCAGCGATTCATGCACGAGGACACCCAGATCCCTCTGCGCTGAAGCATTCGGAAGTTTCTCCCCACCTAAATAATAGGTCGCCTTGTTATTCCTCTGACCAGAATGGATAATCTCACACTTACCCACGTTAAACTCCATCTGCCACATTTTGGCCCATTCACCTAATCTTCCATATCCATTTGTAAATTTCTTATTTCTGCATTACAACTCACTTTCCCTATTTTAGTGCCATCTGCAAATTTAGCTTCAGTACCTTCTATCCCTGAATCCAAGTCATTAATACAGATTGTAAATAGTTGGGGCCCAAGGACCGAACCCTGTGGCTCCCCCACTAGTTACAGCTTGTCATCCAGAAAAAAACCCATTTATCCTGACTCTCTGCTCTCTGTTGGTTAGCCTATCCTCTATCCAAGCTCATATATTACCCCGAACTCCGTGTGATCTTATCTTGTGCACTAATCTATTGTGCAGCACCTTATCAAAGGCCTTTTGGAAGTCCAGATATACTACATCTACAGGATCCCCATTATCCAGTTTGCTTGTCACCTCTTCAAAGAACTCTAGCAAATTAGTCAAATACGATTTACTTTTCATAAAACCATGCTGACTCTGATGGATTGCATTTTGACTTTCCAAATGCCCCATTACTACTTCCTTAATAATGGATTCCAACAATTTCCCAATGACAGACGTTAAACTAACTGGTCTATAGTTTCCTACTTTCTGCCTCCCCCCTCCCCCTCTTTTTGAATAAGGGCATTAAATTAGCATTTTTCCAATCCGTGGGAACCTTTCCAGAATCCAGGGAATTTTGGAATATTATAGAAATGCATCCACTATCTCCACTGCCACTTCCTTTAAGACCCTGGGATGTAGGCCATCAGGTCCTGGGGACTTGTCACCCTTTAATCCCAATAGTTTGCTCAGTGCTTTTTCTCTAGTGATGGTGATTGTTCTAAGTCCCTCCTTCCCTATACCCTCTGCCCTACCTGTTACTATTGGGCTGGTACTAGTGTCGTCCACCGTGAAAACTGAGGCAAAATATTGATTAAGCGTCTCTGCCATTTCTGCGTTCCCGACTATTAACTCCCCAGTCTCATCCTCCAGGGACCAACATTCACTTTAGCTCCTCTCTTTCCTTCTATATACGTGTAGAAGCTTTTACTATCAGTTTTTACATTTTGCGTTCGTTTTCTTTCATAATTTACCTTTGCTCTTTTCATTATTTTTTTTAGTAACCATTTGTTGATCCTTAAAAGTTTCCCAATCTTCCAGCCTGCCACTGACCTTTGCAATTTGGTCTGCCTTAGTTTTTGCCTTTATGTTATTTCTAACTACCTTGCTTAGCCATGGATGCTTTTCCCCCTCTTACCATCTTTCTTCATCATTGGGATACATTTAACTTGGGAGGAATTGAATATCTCTTTAAATATCTGCTATTGTTCATCAACTGTCCTACCTTGTAGTCTTCCTGCCCCGTCCACTAGGGCCAAATCTGCCCTCGTGCCTATGTAGTTACCTTTGTTTAACTCCAGAACACTAGTGTGGGACTCACGTTTCTCACTCTCAAACTGAATTGTAATTCTACGATGTTATGATCACTCTTCCCTAGAGGATCCTTTACGTTGAGATCATTGATTAATCCCATCTCATTACACAAAACCGAATCCAGAATAGCCTGCTCCCTGGTTGGTTCCACAACAGATTGCTCCAAGAAACAATCTCTAATACTCTCTATGAACTCTCCCTCGAGGCAACCCTTGCCAATTTGATTAATCCAGTCTATATGCATAATAAAATCACCCATGATTATTGCCGTATCTGTCTTACATGCTCCCAGTATTTCCTGGTTTATACTGTGCCCTACTGCTGAACTACTGTTTGGGGATCTATAGATTACACCCACCAGGGACTTCTTTCCCTTGCTATTTCTTATTTCTACCCAGACTGACTCTACATCTTGCTCTCCAGTGCCTATCTCATTCCTCACTATAGCACTGATCTCTTCCTTTACTAACAAAGTGAAACCACTTCCTTTTCCTTCCTGCCTATCCTTCTGAAACACTGAGTACCCTTGGATATTCAACTCCCAAACCTGTCCTCCCTGTAACCATGTCTCAGTAATGGCCACCAAATCATACCTATTTATCTCTATTTGTGCTGTTCACTCATTAGTTTGATTCCAAATACTACGTACATTCAGATACAAAGCCTTTAAGTTTGCCCTATTGTCAATTCTCCCTCCTTTTATATGATTATTTGGTGCAGTATGATGTTCACACACTCTGTCCCATCCTTTCACTTTTTGGGAACAATCAGCCTCGTCACTAACCTGCACTCTTACCCTCTCCTTAAACTTTGATTGTTTTATATTTCCATGCAACTGAACCCTGTCCTCCCCACTATTTAGTTCAAAGACCTCTCTACAACCCTACTTATCCAATTCACCAGGACACAGGTCCCAGCCTGATTCAAGTGGAGCCTGTCCAAATGGAATAGCTCCCTCTTTGCCCAATACTGGTGCCAATGTCCCATGAATTCGAACCCATTTCTCCCACACCAATCTTTGAGACACACACTGACCTCTTTAATCTTATTGACCCTGTGCCAATGAGCTCCTGGCTCAGAGAGGAAACCAGAGATTATTACCTTTTTGGTTCTGCTTTTTAATTTAGCCCCGAGCTGCTCGTATTCCCTCAGCAGAACCTCTTTCCTCCTTCTACCTATATCATTGGTACCTACGTGGACCACGACAACTGGATCTTTCCCCTCCCACTCCAAGTTCCTCTGCAGCCCAGATGAGATCTCCTTAACCCTGGCACCAGGGAGGCAACACAACCTTCGGGACTCTCGATCGCGGCTACAGAGAACAGTATCTATTCCCCTAACTATACAATCCCTGATTACAACGACATTTCTCTTTTCTCCCCCCACTTGAGTAACTCCCTGTACCACGGAGCTATGGTCAGCTTGCTCACCCTCCCTACAGTCCCCGCTCTCGTCCACACAGGGCGCAAGAATCTCGAACCTGTTGGATAAGGGCAAGGGCTGAGGCTCCTGCAGTGTTACTCCCTGGATCCCTCTACCTGCCGCACTCATAGTCACATCCTCCAGTCCCTGACCACTGGCCGAATTTAAGGTAGTTAATCTAAGGGGTGTGACTGTCTCCTGAAACACAGCGTCCAGGTAACTCTCCCTCTCCCTGATGTGTCGCAGCATCCACAGCTCAGACTGCAGCTCATCAACTCGGAGCGGGCACAGAAGGAGGCCATTCGGTCCATCTGCTCCATGCTGGCTCTTCTATATGGCTACCCAGCAAGTCCCATTCTTCCCCCACCATCCCGTGCTCTCCCTGTAGCCCCTGATCCATCCAGTGCCCCTCCAAATCCGATTTGAAATCGTTCACCGTCTCCACCTCCACTGCCCTCGTGGGCCGCGTGTTCCAGACCATTACCGCTCACTGCGTAAACATCCCCCCCACCCTTGGCCAAAATCCTTAACCTGTGCCTCCCCCCAACCCCTCCAATCACAGTCTTTGTACCATCAGCCAATCAGAACAGCTTTTCTTCGTCTACCTCATCCAAACCTGTCCTGACCTCATCCGCCTCGATCGAACCTCCCCCTCATTCTCCCTTCACTCCGAGGAGCTCCCGGCTTCTCCAACCCAACCTCGTCGCTCAAAACAAAATCCCCCTCGTCCCTGGAACCATTCTCCCTCCGCCCCCTCCCAAGGACCCTCACACCCTTCCCCACGAACACGGTGACCAGAGATGGGGGGGACGCAGTCCTCCAGTGGCAGTGCTGGTGTGTTACCGTTCACTCAGGGAGCCCGAACTGTTGTACCAAAACACACTTTTATACTTAGCGATGGGAAAGAGAACTCTAACTTACCCCCCCAACGCCACCCAGGAGTCTCTCCCCCTCTTAACGCCTGCCATTGGCCTGTGCATTGGAAGGATTTCGCCGTTGATAGTCAAACCTGTTTGACCGTCTTGTGAATGCACCTTCCTTGGCTGTCAAGACCTGGAGTGGGACTTGAGCCCTGAGCATCTGTCTCAGAGACAGGGAAGCCATGAACTGTGCCCCAGGAGGCCCCCTACACTCTTCCTTTACCACCTCATATCCCCATCTGAACACAACCCAACTCATCCATCAATGTCTTGGTTTTTATTGCAAGGGGGTTGGAGTGAACAAGTGAAGAAGCCTTGCTACAGTTGCACAGGGTTTTGGTGAGACCACATCTGGAATACCCTGCGCAGTTTTGTTCTCCACGTAGAGTCATGGAGGTCTGCAGCACAGAAAAGGGCCCTTCAGCCCATCGAGTCAAGTACCTGCCTATTCTAATCCCATTTTCCAGCACTAGGCCCATAGCCCTGTATGCCAGGGCATCGCAAGTGCACATCCAAATACTTCTTCAATGTTATGAGGGTTTGTGCCTCTCCCACCCTTTCAGGCAGTGAGTTCCAGATTCCCAGCACCCTCTGGGTGAATAAATTCTCCCTCACATCCCCTCTAAACCTCCTGCCCCTTACCTTAAATCTATGCCCCCTGGTTATTGGTCCCTCCACCTAGGGGAGAAGTTCCCTCCTGTCTGCCCTACCTTTGCCCCTCATCATTTTCTACACCTCAATCATGTCCCCCCTCAATCTCCTCTGCTCCAGGGAAAATAACCCCAGTCTATCCAATCTCTCCCCATAACTAAAACTCTCCAGCCCAGGCAACAACCTGGTAAATCTCCTCTGCTCTCTCTCTAGTGCAATCACATCCTTCCTATAACGTGGATTCCAGAACTGCACACAATACTCTAGCTGTGGCCTAACCAGTGTTTTATACAGTTCCAGCAAAACCCCCCTGCTCTTATATTCTATGCCTCGGGTAATAGAGGCAAGTATTCCATATGCCTTCTTAACCACCTTATCTACCTGTCCTGCTTCCTTAAGGCGCTATTGGACATGCACACCAAGGTCTCTCTGATCCTTGGTGGTTCCCAGGGTCTTACCATTCACCGTGTATTGCCGTGCCTTGTCTGTACTGCCCAAGCGTATCACCTCATGTTTATAGATTTAAGGAAGGATAGACTTGCATTGGAGGCAGGACAGCGAACGTTCACTCGATTGGACCCTGGGATGAGGGGGGGGTTTGTCCTATGATGAGAGGCTGAGTGAATTGGGCCGATGTTCTCTGGAGTTTAGCAGAATGAGAGGCGATCGCATTGAGACGGACAAGATACGGAAGGGGTTTGACAGGGTGGGCACGGAGAGATTGTTTCCCCTGCTCGGGGGGGGATCTAAAACACATTGGTGAGGGGAGCACAGTCTCTGGATAAGGGGGCCGATCATTTGGGACTGAGATGAGGAGAAATTTATTCCCTCGAAGCGTTGGGAATCTTTGGAATTCTCTCCGCCCAGAGGGTTGCGGACGCTCCATCATTGAAGACATTTAAGGTCGGGATGGACGCAGTTTTGATCTCTCTGGGAATCGATGGAGAAGGGGAGCGGGCGGGGAAGTGGGAGTTGAATCCCAAGGTCAGCCATGATGAGTTTGAGTGGGAGAGCAGGCTCGAAGGGCCGAATGGTCTACTCTTGCTCCAATCCCTTGTGTTTAGAATCCAAAATGGTTCCAGCACAGAAGACCACCTTGTGTCTGTGCTGGTCCCTCTGCAAGAGCAATTCCCCCAGTCCCCCTCTCCCCCGCCCTCTCCCCGTCTCCCTACACATTCATCCCCCTCAGATAATGATCCAATTCCCCCCCCTTTGGAAAGACTCGATTGACCCTGCCTCCCCCTCCCCCACACTCTCAGGCAGCACATTCCAGATCCTAACCACTCGCTGCGTGAAAAAGTTTCTCCTCGAGTCTCCGTCGCTACTTTTGCCGATCGCCTTAAACCCGCGTCCCTCTGGTTCTCGATCCTCCCGCCAATGGGAACAGTTTCTCCCTCTGTCCGCTCTGTCCCAGACCCCCTCGTGATTTTGAACACCTCCATCCAATCTCCTCTCTTCTCCCAATGAGAACAGTCCCAACTTCAGGGTGTAGTGCAAATTTTGCGGTACAGGATCTCTAAGAAAATGTGTTAGCCATATCATTTCTAAATCTACTATTACATGGTTTTCCTCTGTATTAATCACTTGTGTTCCCAAACATTAGTAAAACAATGCTTTTTAAGTGAAAAATATTAGTGCCGGTAGACATTTTATTTCGAATCATGTGGTATTTTGAATCATTAGTCTTTATCATAGCCAGAATTTCATTTTGCAATCGTTGAATTATTTAATTCAAGCCTGTTAAAAACATGAACTGCAGAAAGCTTTACTTACATCTGACTGGGGGATGGTATGTAGAGGGGCCACTGCTTTTCTTGATTGATATCAATAGCCTAGACCCTGGGCGTTAGAGGGCACAATTTCAAAATTTGCAGATGATGCAAGACTTGTTGGTGATGTGAACTGTGAGGAGGATGGTGTTAGACCTCAAGAGGTGGCAGACCGGCTGGTGAGATGGGCAGACACAATGGCAGATGGAATGTAGGGAAGTGTGAGGTGATACATTTTGGTCTGAAGGGTGAGGAGAGGTGACAATAAATAATGGGTACAATTCTAAAGGAGGGTGGGGGTTGCAGGAGCAGAGGGACCTCGGGGTAAATGTGCATGAATCATTGACAGTAGAGGGCAGGTTGGAAAGCAGTTATATTATAGCCAATCCTGGGTTTTATAAATAGGGGCACAGAGTACAAAAGCAAGTGCATTATGAACCTTGATGAAACACAGGTTCGGACTGAACGGGAAGGTGTGAGAAAGGGTGCAGAGACGATTGATGAGAATGCTTCTGAAGATGAGGAACTTCAGTTCCCGTGGGTAGATTGGTGAAGCTGGGGCTGTTCTCCGGGAAGTGGAGAGGGCTGGGAGGAGAATTGTTCGACCTGTTCAAAACAACGAGGGGTCTGGATAGAGTGAATGGGGAGAAACTGTCCCCATCGGCAGAAGATCGAGAGCCCTAAGGTGATTCGCAATAGGACGAGAGGAGAAACTCCTTTATGCAACAAGCGGTTTGGATCTGGACTGCACTGCCCGGGCGTGTGGTGGAAACAGATTCGATCGCAGTTTCCAAAAGGGAACTGGATAATTATCTGCAGAGAAAAGATTTTACAGGGAAGAGGCGGAGGGTGGGAAATCTACAGTGAGTAACTCACCTCCTGAGTCCCCAAATCAAGGCACAAGTCAGGAGTGTGATGGAATACTCCCCACTTGCCTGGATGAGTGCAGCTCCCACAACACTCAAGAAGCTCGACACCGTCCAGGACAAAGCAGCCCCGCTTGATGGGCTCCCCATCTACAAACATTCACTCCCTCCACCACCGACGCACAGGGGCAGCAGTGTGTGTGCCATCTACAAGATGCACTGCAGCAACTCGCCAAGGCTCCTTCAACAGCACCGCCCAAACCCACCACCTCTACCACCTAGAAGGACGAGGGCAGCAGACCCATGGGGAGCCCCACCAGCTGCAAGTTCCCCTCCGAGCCCCTCACCATCCCGACTTGGAAATATATCGGCCGTTCCTTCACTGTGGCTGGGTCAAAATCCTGGACCGCCCTCCCTAAAAGCACGGTGGGTGTACCTACCCCACATGGGGACTGCAGCAGTTCAAGAAGGCAGCTCACCCCCACCTTCTCAAGGGAGCATTTATGGATGGGCAATAAATACTGAACTAGCCAGCGATGCCCACATCCTGTGAATGAGTCACTAAAAATAGACGTATTTCTCACACATATGTAGTGTCTTGCTGTGTAACTGCTACATTGAGGGATTTTCCATGCAAGGATCTTGATAACAAAAACCCATTGTAAATTTGAACAAATAAATAAATAAAGATTTTATTTGGACAGTAGAATAATTTCTCTCATTTTGTTCCATTTTATAAAACTTCAGATTAAGTCACTGATATTGAGAAAATCGATGTATTCAGCTGAACAGTAAAGATTATTGATATGCTTAGAATCTCAATACTAGTATTATACAGTGGACAAGATGGAAGTGTATCTATAATAAAGGAATAGGTTTATGTATGTATTGTGTTCAAAGAACATTTCACATCTAAGTTGTGTCAAGTGTTCTGCTATACCTTTTTCTAACATACAATACCACAAATGTTAAAAATAGTACACAGGTATGAATAAACTGTTGTGTGGTTGCTTGGTTAGCACAGAACTTGAGTATTGCTGAAGAAAGAGAGAGATAGATCCTCGGTGTGCTCAGAATTATGCTGACGACCAATTTGAGATTGTCAGTCAGGCTCATAATGTGGTGCATTTGTGTGTACTGGAAGCTACATAGGTTAACGCAGACAGAAAGAACATGTACACACACTGCATCTGTTTCAGCTAAACAGAATAAGTGACAGCCATTCACTGGTTCATTCCTCAGGGCAATGTCTTGACCAATCAGGGGCAAGCTGCCTGGTTTAAATTTCCAACAATGCTTGGCAGTTGACTGTCAGTCGCCATCAGTGGCCTAACCGCCCCCATGGCAACGCCACTTGCCAACCAATCAGTTCTCTTCACGTACAGTATAAATTGTTGTTTTCCCCCTGATATTGGTACTCGTGTCAAGTGTCCTGATGAGTGCAAGGCATAAAGTTTCGACATGTCTCTTTATTGAGCAATAACTGCTGAGTGGAAAATATCCAGCACTGAAAGCAATCAAACATTGCTGCTTGTCAAAAGTGAGGGAGCCAAAGATCGAGACGCTCATTTGTACTTATGGGGAGTGGATGAGACGATTAACAGTTGGCGAGAGGCTGGTTACTTTGCAAACACAACACAATATTTTGTTAAGTTGGAAGTAAACGACTCCTTAATTAGCACCTTCCTGAGAGTTAGAAGATCAATGTCCAAATGGTGTTCAAATTCAAATAAAGAGAGCAAGGTTGGGTTTTGTAATATGATTGATATGGAAAAACATCACAGTATCTTCATAGTGCAGAAGGAGGCCATTCGGCCCATCGAGCATGTACCGGCTCCCTGAAAGAGCGTTCTGCCTTGTCCCACTCCCCTGCCCCTTACCCCCGTCACCCTGCACCCTCTCCCTTTTCAGGTGGGCAGTACCAATTCCCTTCTGGATACCTCGATCGAACCTGCCTCCCCCACCACCCTCTCAGGGAGCTGGTTCCAGACTCCAACCCACCCTCCGGGTGAGAACACTTCCTCTCACTTCACTTTCACTCCTTTTAGCCAATTATTTTGAACCTGTGCCCTCGAGTTCTTGATGCTCCCTTGTCCAACACATAATCTGTCATAAAATATCTTCACCGCATCGTTTAACAAAACTAGGGTGAGTTCCCCCTGTTTCTAATGTCATTTCATTTTCTTCTATACATTCATGGGATGTGGGCCTCGCTGGGTGGGCCCAGCGTTTATTGCCCATCCCTAATTACCCCCTTGAGAAGATGGAGGTGAACGGCCTTCTTGTGTCGCTGCAGTCCCGTGTGCTGTTAGGGAGGGAGTTACAGGATTTTGACCCAGCGACAGTGAAGGAACGGCCGATATATTTCCAAGTCGGGATGGTGAGTGGGGCTCGGAGGGGAACTTGCAGGTGGTGGTGTTCCCCATGTGTCTGCTGCCCTCGTCCTTCTAGGTGGTAGAGGTGGTGGGTTTGGGCGGCGCTGTCGAAGGAGCCTTGGCGAGTTGCTGCAGTGCATCTTGTAGATGGTACACACACTGCTGCCCCTGTGCGTCGGTGGTGGAGGGAGTGAATGTTTGTGGATGGGGTGCCGATCGAGCGGGGCTGCTTTGTCCTGGACGCTGTCGAGCTTCTTGAGTGTTGTGGGAGCTGCACTCATCCAGGCAAGTGGGGAGTATTCCATCACACTCCTGACTTGTGCCTTGTAGATGGTGGACAGGCTTTGGGGACTCAGGAGGTGAGTTACTCTCCGCAGGATTCCCAGCCTCTGACCTGCTCTTGTATTTATATTTATATGGCTGGTCCAGTTCAGCCTCTGGTCAGTGGTAACCCCCAGAACATTGGCCTCATATTTGACCCATCGCAAAACAATGTTGACTAATTAATGCTACCAGCATCTCTGCAACGCTTGCACCTATTGACTGCATCAAACTACCCCTTTGCTACAAATTATAGAGCATTGTCCCCAAGGGAATGTTTGTGGGTTCGTTCTCTTATCATTGTACCTGAGACCAATGGACGGGTCAGGGGGACAGAGCAGTGGCAAATAGAATTCAACCCGGAATAGTGAGAGGCAATGCACTTGGGGAGGGCTAACAAGACAAGGGATCACACTATGGATGGTAAGGACCCTGGAAAGTACTGAGGGTCAGAGGGAGCTTGGTGTGCATATCCACAGGTCCCTGAGGGTAGCAGGGCAGGTAGATGAGGTGGTCAAGGAGGGATATGGGATACTTGCCTTTATTAGCCGACGCATAGAATACAAGAGCAGGGAGGTTATGCTGGAACTGTGTAAAACGCTGGTTAGACCACAGCTGGAGTACTGTGTGCTGTTCTGGTCACCACATTATAGGAAGGATGTGATTGCACTGGAGGGGGTGCAGAGGAGGTTTACCAGGAGGCTGCCTGGGCCGGAGGGTCTGAGCTATGAGGAGAGTTTGGATAGGTTGGGGCTGTTTCCCTTGGAGCAGCGAGGGTTGAGGGGGGACCTGATAGAGGTGTATAAGATTATGAGGGGCACAGATAGGGTGGGTAGGAAGGCACTTTTTCCATTAGTAGAGGGGTCAATAACCAGGGGGCATAGGTTGAAGGTGAGAGGTAAAGGCCTAAGAGGGGGATTCAGGAGAAGCATTTTCACCCAGAGGGTGGTGGGAGTCTGGAACTCGCTCCCTGAAAAAGTGTTGGAGTCAGAAACTCTCGTAACGTTTAAGAAGTATTTAGATATTCACTTGCGTTGCTGTAGCCTCCAGGGATGTGGGCCAAGGTGCTGGACAATGGGATCGGTGTGGGCAGGTCTTTGTTTCCCGGTGCAGACACAATGGGCTGAATAGCCTCCTCCTGTGCTGTGAACACCTATGGGTCTATATGCAGAGTGTTGGGCTGCTGACAGACATACTCACGTGGCCGTTGTCAGAAGGTTTCTTCACTGCCACTCTCGAGGACATTAGAGAGTCACCACTGATTCCCTTTGAAACGTTGAGTCTCGGAGGCGAGTTACGTTTCTGAAATCCCGTTGGGGGGGGTCAGGGGGAACGGAAAATCAAGCGGACCGTCCGTCAGCAAGGAACGGTCCACCATACAGTGGTGAATATTAAAGCCCTTAAACAGGAGGTGGCAGGTGGGTGTCCCAGGTCCCTCCGCCCAGCACTACACCCCTGCCCAGCTTCTTCAATCTACCCACCTGTCTGAAAACCCCCTCTACAACCTTCCTCCACCCCCCCCAAACCCCAACACCCAGATCCCTGGAGCTCCCTCCCTAACAGCGCGGTGGGTGTACCTACACCACACGGGGACTGCAGCAGTTCGAGGAGGCGGCTCGCACCCCCCCCTAACCTTCAACAGAGGGCAATTAGGGACGGGCAATAAATGCTGGGCCTAGCCAGCGACGCCCAACTTCCCCTCGAGTGAATTTTTTCAACCTCGCCGACCTTTGCTGCCATCTAGTGCGGAGCCCAGAACGGGACACAATACTCTCGTTGGGGTTCAACCAGTGTTTTACACAGGTTCAACATAACCCTCCTCGCTCTTGTACTCTACGCCCCTATTAATAAAGCCCAGGATACTGAATGCTTTATTAACCGCTCTCTCAACCTGCTCTCCCACCTCTGTGTGCACATATACCCCCCCCCCCACTGACTGTCCTGAGGTTCAAGATTGTGTTACACTGTCCCAACAGAGGCTGTCACCACCCACCCTACGGGCCCCACCGTTAATCTGTTATCTTTATGTTAATCTGTCTGACTAAAAGAGCACATATACCCCAAGGTCTCTCTGCTCCTGCTCCCCCTTTAGAATTGCGTCCCTTTATCTTATATTGTCTCTCCGCGTTCTCCCTACCCAAACTGATCTTTTCCAATATTAACAGGTGCCTTCAGGTCACTGCGCTCTCAAGTGAGATGGGATCGAGAATGGACAATGCGACGCCAAAGGAATAATGTAGAATAATTGGCTGGTGGGGTTAATATTGCACTGTGAGCACAGCAAGCGGGGCCAGAGCAGCGCCCGCGACCCTCAGAGTTTGTTCTCGACGCTGGATCTTGACCTCAGCCTGGAGCTGGCGACCGACTGGGTCAGGTCCTCGCTGAAGGCCTGGCGCAGGGAGGCGGCCAGCGAGCGCCTGAGCCGCTGGCGGAAGTCCCGCCCCATGAAAACGTAGAGGAGGGGGTTGAGGGCGCTGTTGAGGGAGGCCAGGCCCACGGCCGCGTGGTCCCAGGTGAAGACGGCGGGGTGGGGGGCGAAGGCCTGCAGCAGGCCGAAGAGGTGGTAGGGCAGCCAGCAGACGAAGAAGGCCAGCACCACGGCGGCGATGAGGCGGACGGGCTTCCGGGACTTGGCGAACTTGGCGCCGCGCACCTTGAGGGCGATCAGGAGGTAGCAGGCCGCCATGAGCAGGAAGGGGAGGCCGAAGGCCACCAGGGCCCGGCTGGCCTCCACCACCCGCTTGGTCCCCTCCCCGAAGGGGGCCCGGCCGTAGTCGACCGAGCAGACGGACATGCCGAGCTCCGGGTAGCTGACCACCTGGCGGTGCAGGAGGGTGGGCAGGCAGAGCAGGAGGGCCAGGAGCCAGGCCCCGGCGCAAGCCGCCCGGGCGGCACCCACCGTCCGCCGGCGCTGGGACCAGACGGGCCTGGTGACGGCCAGGCAGCGGTCGACGCTGACGGCGGTCAGCAGGAAGACGCTGGCGGACATGTTAAGGACGATGGCCGAGGGGATCAGCTTGCAGAGCAGGCGGCCGGCCGGCCAGCGGTTGCCCGTGGCGACGTTGGCGATCTGGAGGGGCAGCGAGCAGCAGTAGGCCAGGTCGGCGGCGGCCAGGTTCAGGAACCACACGGAGTTGACCGTCCGCTTCATCTTGCAGCCCGCCACCCAGATGACGGCGGCGTTGCCGGGGGCGCCCACCAGGAAGGTGACGACGTAGATCGCTATGGCCAAGATGGAAGCTGGCGGCAATCGGTGCATCAGCCACTCCTCCTCCTCCTCCTCCACCTCGTACTCGGGCCACGTGTAGTTATCGGGAAAGCTGTAGTTCCAAAAAGCCAGGTCGATGCCGTCAAATCCATAATAGTCCATGGTGCACCTGGAAGGATGATTGTTGACAGAAAACAGTGAGAGCGGCCATCTTAGGGCAGAGGAGAGAAGGAGAGACCACCCTTTCCCCAAGACATTTCACCACCTCGGGACCTGCCCCGAAGGAACCTCCCAGCAGACGGAGGAGCTTTTCCACTCGGACGGGCGGGTGGGGCTGTCGCCATGTAAGAAGCGCGGCCGCCATGCTTGCGCACAGCAAGATCCCACAAACAGCCAACGCGATAATCGACCCAGGTCGACTCGGTCAGGCATGTCGGTTGATGGATAAATATCGGCTCCCTGGAAACCATGTTGGGAGCTGAGGGGGTGTTTCCGGAGGGAGTTTGGTGGGGGTGGGTTTGTTGGGGAGGGTGTTTGGGGGTTGGGGAGGGGTATCTGCTTGATCCCCACGCCAGTACATCTTCCAGTGTGGTGGGGGGGTGGTTGTGGGGTGTTGCCGGGGTGAGTGTGGTGGGGGGGGGTTTGTTGGGGAGGATGTTGGGATGTGGGGAGGGGTATGTGCTTGACCCCCACACCAGTACATATTCCTTTACCGGACATAGAAATTTCACTCAACAGACAGGACAGCTGGGCACCTCAGGGTTAATGCCTCATCCCAAAACACGGCCCATTCAACAGTGCAGCACCACCTCAGCACTACCCATTCGACAGCGCGGCGCTCCCTCAGCACTGACCCTCCAACAGTGCGGCACTCCCTCAGTACTGACCCTCCGACAGTGCGGCACTCCCTCAGTACTGACCCTCCAACAGTGCGGCGCTCCCTCAGCACTGACCCTCCGACAGTGCGGCGCTCCCTCAGCACTGACCCTCCGACAGTGCGGTGCGACCTCAATTCTGGCATCGGTTCGAGAATTGGGCGCAGACAGAGCTCAAAGCTCTGGCCTGAGGGGGTGGCCAGGGGGTCTCCAAGCCTTGACCCCCTGATTGAGAGATTGAGACTGGGACAGGTCTGATTTGATGGGGGAGAGATACATCTGATCCTGACACCAACTCAAACAGCAATAAACTCAGCCTGCTGTCCCCATCTGTCGAATATCTCTGTAACCTCCTCCAGCCCCTCCAAACCTCCCTATCTCTGTAACTTCCTCCAGCCCCCTACAACCCTCCCTAACTCTGTAACCTCCTCCAGCCCCTACATCCCTCCCTATCTCTGTAACCTCCTCCAGTCCCTACAACCCTCCCTATCTCTGTAACCTCCTCCAGCCCCTCCAACTCTCCCTATCTCTGTAACCTCCTCCAGCCCCTACAAACCTCCCTATCTCTCACACCTGCTCCAGCCCCTACAACCCTCCCTATCTCTGTCACGTCCTCCAGACCCTACAGCTCTCCCTATCACTGAAACCTCCTCCAGCCCCTGCAACCCACACTATTTCTGTAAACTCCTCCAACCCCTATAACCATCCCTATCTCTATAACCTCTTCCAGCCACTACAACCCTCCCTATCTAGGTAACCTCTACCAGCCCATACACCCTTCCCTATCTCTGTAACCTCCTCCAGCCCGTACAACACTCCCGCTCTCTGTAACCTGTTCCAGCATCTACAATCCTCCCTATCTCTGTAACCTCCTCCAGCCCCTACACGCCTCCCTATCTCTGTAACCTCCTCCAGCCCATACAACCCTCCCTATTTCTTTAACCTCCACCGGCCTGTTCAACCCTCCCTATATCTTTAAGCCCCTCCAGCACCTACAACACTCCCTATCTCTGTAACCTCCTCCAGCACCTACACCCCTCCCTATCTCTGAAACAGCCTGCAGCCCCTACAGCACTCTCTATCTCTGTTACCTCCTCCAGCCCCTAGAAACCTCCCGATATCTGTAACCTCTTCCGGTCACTACACCCCTCCCTATCTCTGTAACCTCCTCCAGCCCTGACAACCCTCCCTATCTCTGTAACCTCATGCAGCCCCTACAACCCTCCCTATCTCTGTAACCTCCTAAAGCCCCTACAATCCTCTCTTAATCTGTACACTCCTCTAACCCCCGAAACATCCCTATTTCTGTAACCTCCTCCAGCCCCTACACCCCTCCCTATCTCTGTAACCTCCTCCAGCCCCTACACCCCTCCCTATCTCTGCAACCTTCTCCAGCCCCTATACCCCTCCCTGTCTCTGTAACCTCCTCCAGCCCCTACACCCTTCCCTATTTTTGTAACCTCCTCCAGCACTGACAACCCTCCCTATCTCTGTAACCTCCTCCAGCCTCTACAACTCTCCCTATCTCTGTAACCTCCTCCAGCACATACAACCCTCCTTATCTCTGTAACCTACTCCAGGCCCTACAACCCTCCCTATCTCTGTAACCTCCCCCAGCCCCTACACCCCTCCCTATCTCTGTAACCTCCTCCAGCTCCTACAACCCTCCCTTTCTCTGTAAGCACCACCAGCCCCTACAACCCTCGCTATTTCTGAAACCTCCTCCAGCCCCCTACACACTCCCTATCTGCAAAAACTTCTCCTGCTCCAACAACCCTCCCTAACTCTCTAGACTCCTCCAGTTACAACCCTCCCTATCTCTTGTAACCTCCTCAGAACCTACAACCCTCCATATTTATTTAACCACCCCCGGCCCCTACAACCCTCTCTATTTCTGTAACCTCCTCCAGCCCCTAAACCCTCCCTATCTGCAAAACTTCCTCCTGCCAGAACAACCCTCCCTATCTCTCTAGCCTCCTCCAGCCCTTACAACCCTCCCTATCTCTGTAACCTCCTCCAGCCCCTACAACCCTCCCTATCTCTGTAGCCTCCTCCAGCCCCTACAACCCTCCCTATCTCTGTAGCCTCCTCCAGCCCCTACACCCCTCCCTATCCCTGTAACCTCCTCCAGCCCCAACAACCCTCCCTATCTCTCTAGCCTTCTCCAGCCCTTACAACCGTCCCTATCTCTGTAACCTCCTCCAGCCCCTACAACCCTCACTATCTCTGTAACCTTCTCCAGCCCCTACAACCCTCCCTATCTCTGTAACCTCCTCCAGTCACTACACCCATCCCAATCTCTGTAACATCCACCAGCCTCTACACCCCTCCCAATCTCTGTAACCTACTCCAGCCCCTACAACCCTCCCAATCTCTGTAACCTCCTCCAGCCCCTACAAACCTCCTTATCTCTGTAAACTCCTCCAGCCCCTACAACCCTCCCTATCTTTGTAACCTCCTCCAGTCCCTACAACACTCCCTATCTCTGTAAACTCCTGGTACCCTTAAAAGCCTCACTCTCTCTGTAACCTCCTCCAGCCCCTAACAACCTCCCAATTTCTGTTACCTCCTCCAGCCCCAACACGCTTCCTTATCACTGTAAAATCCTCCACCCCTACAATGCGCCCTATCTCTGTATCTCCCTATCTCCCTATCTCACCGGCACGAACAACACTCCCGATCTCTGTAGCCTACTCCAGCCGCTACACCCCTCCCTATCTCTGGAACCTCTTGCAGCCACTACACTCTTCACTATTTCTGTAACCGGCTGCAGCCCCTACAACCCTTCCTATCTCTGTACCCTCCTCCAGCCCCTACAACTCTCCCTATCTCTGTAAACTCCTCCAGCACCTACAGCACTCCATATCTCTGTAACCTCCTCTAGCCCCTACATCCCTCCCTATATCTGTAACCGCCTCTAGCACCTACAACCCTCCCTATCTCTGTAACCTCCTCCAGCCCCTACAACCCTCCCTATCTCTGTAACCTTCTCCTGCCCCTTCAACCCTCCTTATTTCTATAACCACACCAATGCCCCTACAACCCTTGGTATTTCTGTAACCTTCTCCAGCCCCTACAACCCTCCTTATCTCTGTAACCTCCTCCAGACCCTACAACAATCCCTATCTCTGTAACGTCCTCCAGCCCCTACAACCCTCCCTATCTCTGTAACGTCCTCCAGCCCATACAACTCTCCCTATCCCTATAACCACCTCCAGCCCCAACAACCCTCCCTAGCTCTGTAACATCCTCCATCCCCTACAACCCTCCCTATCTCTGTAAAATCCACCAGCCCCTACACCCTTCCCTATCTCTGACACGTCCTCCAGCCCCAACAACCCTCCCTATCTCTGTAGCCTCCTCCAGCCCCTACAACCCTCCTTATCTCTGTAACCTCCTCCAGCCCCTACAACCCTCCTTATCTCTGTAACCTTCTCCAGCCCCTACAACCATCCATGTCTCTGTAACCTCCTCCAGCCCCATCACCGCTCCCTATTTCTGTAACCTCCTCCAGCACCTACACCCTCCCTATCTCTGTAACCTCCTCCAGCCCCTACAACCTTCCCTTTCTCTGTAAGCACCTCCAGCCCTTACACCCCTCGCTATCTCTGTAAACCTCCTCCAGCCCCTACAACCCTCGCTATTTCTGTAACCTCCTCCAGCCCCCTACACAATCCCTATCTGTAAAACCTCCTCCTGCCCCAACAACCCTCCCTATCTCTCTAGCCTTCTCCAGCCCTTACAACTGTCCCTATCTCTGTAACCTCCTCCAGCCCCTACAACCCTCCCTATCTCTGTAACCTCCTCCAGCCCCTACAACCCTCACTATCTCTGTAACCTTCTCCAGCCCCTACTACCCTCCCTATCTCTGTAACCTCCTCCAGCCCCTACAACCCTCACTATCTCTGTAACCTTCTCCAGCCCCTACAACCCTCCCTATCTCTGTAACCTTCTCCAGCCCCTACAACCCTCCCTATCTCTGTAACCTCCTCCAGCCACTACACCCCTCCCAATCTCTGTAACATCCACCAGCCTCTACACCCCTCCCAATCTCTGTAACCTACTCCAGCCCCTACAACCCTCCCAATCTCTGTAACCTCCTCCAGCCCCTACAAACCTCCCTATGTCTGTAAACTCCTCCAGCCCCTACAACCCTCACCATCTTTGTAACCTCCTCCAGTCCCTACAACACTCCCTATCTCTGTAAACTCCTCCAGCCCCTACAGCACTCCATATCTCTGTAACCTCCTCTAGCCCCTACATCCCTCCCTATATCTGTAACCTCCTCCAGCACCTACAACCCTCCCTATCTCTGTAACCTCCTCCAGCCCCTACAACCCTCCCTATCTCTGTAACCTTCTCCTGCCCCTTCAACCCTCCTTATTTCTATAACCACACCAATGCCCCTACAACCCTTGGTATTTCTGTAACCTCCTCCAGCCCCTACAACCCTCCTTATCTCTGTAACCTCCTCCAGACCCTTCAACCATCCCTATCTCTGTAATGTCCTCCAGCCCCTACAACCCTCCCTAACTCTGTAACCTCCTCCAGCCCATACAATCCTCCCTATCCCTATAACCACCTCCAGCCCCAACAACCCTCCCTATCTCTCTAGCCTTCTCCAGCCCTTACAACCGTCCCTATCTCTGTAACCTCCTCCAGCCCCTACACCCCTCCCTATCTCAGTAACCTCCTCCAGCCCCTACAACCCTCCCTATCTCTGTAACTTCCTCCAGCCCCTACAATCCTCACTATCTCTGTAACCTTCTCCAGCCCCTACAACCCTCCCTATCTCTGTAACCTCCTCCAGCCACTACACCCCTCCCAATCTCTGTAACATCCACCAGCCTCTACACCCCTCCCAATCTCTGTAACCTACTCCAGCCCCTACAACCCTCCCAATCTCTGTAACCTCCTCCAGCCCCTACAAACCTCCCTATCTCTGTAAACTCCTCCAGCCCCTACAACCCTCCCTATCTTTGTAACCTCCTCCAGTCCCTACAACACTCCCTATCTCTGTAAACTCCTGGTACCCTTAAAAGCCTCACTCTCTCTGTAACCTCCTCCAGCCCCTAACAACCTCCCAATTTCTGTTACCCTCCTCCAGCCCCAACACGCTTCCTTATCTCTGTAACCTCCTCCAGCCTCTACAACTCTCCCTATCTCTGTAACCTCCTCCAGCACATACAACCCTCCTTATCTCTGTAACCTACTCCAGGCCCTACAACCCTCCCTATCTCTGTAACCTCCCCCAGCCCCTACACCCCTCCCTATCTCTGTAACCTCCTCCAGCTCCTACAACCCTCCCTTTCTCTGTAAGCACCACCAGCCCCTACAACCCTCGCTATTTCTGAAACCTCCTCCAGCCCCCTACACACTCCCTATCTGCAAAAACTTCTCCTGCTCCAACAACCCTCCCTAACTCTCTAGACTCCTCCAGTTACAACCCTCCCTATCTCTTGTAACCTCCTCAGAACCTACAACCCTCCATATTTATTTAACCACCCCCGGCCCCTACAACCCTCTCTATTTCTGTAACCTCCTCCAGCCCCTAAACCCTCCCTATCTGCAAAACTTCCTCCTGCCAGAACAACCCTCCCTATCTCTCTAGCCTCCTCCAGCCCTTACAACCCTCCCTATCTCTGTAACCTCCTCCAGCCCCTACAACCCTCCCTATCTCTGTAGCCTCCTCCAGCCCCTACAACCCTCCCTATCTCTGTAGCCTCCTCCAGCCCCTACACCCCTCCCTATCCCTGTAACCTCCTCCAGCCCCAACAACCCTCCCTATCTCTCTAGCCTTCTCCAGCCCTTACAACCGTCCCTATCTCTGTAACCTCCTCCAGCCCCTACAACCCTCACTATCTCTGTAACCTTCTCCAGCCCCTACAACCCTCCCTATCTCTGTAACCTCCTCCAGTCACTACACCCATCCCAATCTCTGTAACATCCACCAGCCTCTACACCCCTCCCAATCTCTGTAACCTACTCCAGCCCCTACAACCCTCCCAATCTCTGTAACCTCCTCCAGCCCCTACAAACCTCCTTATCTCTGTAAACTCCTCCAGCCCCTACAACCCTCCCTATCTTTGTAACCTCCTCCAGTCCCTACAACACTCCCTATCTCTGTAAACTCCTGGTACCCTTAAAAGCCTCACTCTCTCTGTAACCTCCTCCAGCCCCTAACAACCTCCCAATTTCTGTTACCTCCTCCAGCCCCAACACGCTTCCTTATCACTGTAAAATCCTCCACCCCTACAATGCGCCCTATCTCTGTATCTCCCTATCTCCCTATCTCACCGGCACGAACAACACTCCCGATCTCTGTAGCCTACTCCAGCCGCTACACCCCTCCCTATCTCTGGAACCTCTTGCAGCCACTACACTCTTCACTATTTCTGTAACCGGCTGCAGCCCCTACAACCCTTCCTATCTCTGTACCCTCCTCCAGCCCCTACAACTCTCCCTATCTCTGTAAACTCCTCCAGCACCTACAGCACTCCATATCTCTGTAACCTCCTCTAGCCCCTACATCCCTCCCTATATCTGTAACCTCCTCTAGCACCTACAACCCTCCCTATCTCTGTAACCTCCTCCAGCCCCTACAACCCTCCCTATCTCTGTAACCTTCTCCTGCCCCTTCAACCCTCCTTATTTCTATAACCACACCAATGCCCCTACAACCCTTGGTATTTCTGTAACCTTCTCCAGCCCCTACAACCCTCCTTATCTCTGTAACCTCCTCCAGACCCTACAACAATCCCTATCTCTGTAACGTCCTCCAGCCCCTACAACCCTCCCTATCTCTGTAACGTCCTCCAGCCCATACAACTCTCCCTATCCCTATAACCACCTCCAGCCCCAACAACCCTCCCTAGCTCTGTAACATCCTCCATCCCCTACAACCCTCCCTATCTCTGTAAAATCCACCAGCCCCTACACCCTTCCCTATCTCTGACACGTCCTCCAGCCCCAACAACCCTCCCTATCTCTGTAGCCTCCTCCAGCCCCTACAACCCTCCTTATCTCTGTAACCTCCTCCAGCCCCTACAACCCTCCTTATCTCTGTAACCTTCTCCAGCCCCTACAACCATCCATGTCTCTGTAACCTCCTCCAGCCCCATCACCGCTCCCTATTTCTGTAACCTCCTCCAGCACCTACACCCTCCCTATCTCTGTAACCTCCTCCAGCCCCTACAACCTTCCCTTTCTCTGTAAGCACCTCCAGCCCTTACACCCCTCGCTATCTCTGTAAACCTCCTCCAGCCCCTACAACCCTCGCTATTTCTGTAACCTCCTCCAGCCCCCTACACAATCCCTATCTGTAAAACCTCCTCCTGCCCCAACAACCCTCCCTATCTCTCTAGCCTTCTCCAGCCCTTACAACTGTCCCTATCTCTGTAACCTCCTCCAGCCCCTACAACCCTCCCTATCTCTGTAACCTCCTCCAGCCCCTACAACCCTCACTATCTCTGTAACCTTCTCCAGCCCCTACTACCCTCCCTATCTCTGTAACCTCCTCCAGCCCCTACAACCCTCACTATCTCTGTAACCTTCTCCAGCCCCTACAACCCTCCCTATCTCTGTAACCTTCTCCAGCCCCTACAACCCTCCCTATCTCTGTAACCTCCTCCAGCCACTACACCCCTCCCAATCTCTGTAACATCCACCAGCCTCTACACCCCTCCCAATCTCTGTAACCTACTCCAGCCCCTACAACCCTCCCAATCTCTGTAACCTCCTCCAGCCCCTACAAACCTCCCTATGTCTGTAAACTCCTCCAGCCCCTACAACCCTCACCATCTTTGTAACCTCCTCCAGTCCCTACAACACTCCCTATCTCTGTAAACTCCTCCAGCCCCTACAGCACTCCATATCTCTGTAACCTCCTCTAGCCCCTACATCCCTCCCTATATCTGTAACCTCCTCCAGCACCTACAACCCTCCCTATCTCTGTAACCTCCTCCAGCCCCTACAACCCTCCCTATCTCTGTAACCTTCTCCTGCCCCTTCAACCCTCCTTATTTCTATAACCACACCAATGCCCCTACAACCCTTGGTATTTCTGTAACCTCCTCCAGCCCCTACAACCCTCCTTATCTCTGTAACCTCCTCCAGACCCTTCAACCATCCCTATCTCTGTAATGTCCTCCAGCCCCTACAACCCTCCCTAACTCTGTAACCTCCTCCAGCCCATACAATCCTCCCTATCCCTATAACCACCTCCAGCCCCAACAACCCTCCCTATCTCTCTAGCCTTCTCCAGCCCTTACAACCGTCCCTATCTCTGTAACCTCCTCCAGCCCCTACACCCCTCCCTATCTCAGTAACCTCCTCCAGCCCCTACAACCCTCCCTATCTCTGTAACTTCCTCCAGCCCCTACAATCCTCACTATCTCTGTAACCTTCTCCAGCCCCTACAACCCTCCCTATCTCTGTAACCTCCTCCAGCCACTACACCCCTCCCAATCTCTGTAACATCCACCAGCCTCTACACCCCTCCCAATCTCTGTAACCTACTCCAGCCCCTACAACCCTCCCAATCTCTGTAACCTCCTCCAGCCCCTACAAACCTCCCTATCTCTGTAAACTCCTCCAGCCCCTACAACCCTCCCTATCTTTGTAACCTCCTCCAGTCCCTACAACACTCCCTATCTCTGTAAACTCCTGGTACCCTTAAAAGCCTCACTCTCTCTGTCTCCTCCTCCAGCCCCTAACAACCTCCCAATTTCTGTTACCTCCTCCAGCCCCAACACGCTTCCTTATCTCTGTAAAATCCTCCACCCCTACAATGCGCCCTATCTCTGTATCTCCCTATCTCCCTATCTCACCGGCACGAACAACACTCCCTATCTCTGTAACCTCCTCCAGCCCCTACAACCCTCCCTATCTCTGTAACCTCCTCCAGCCCCTACAACCCTCCTTATCTCTTTAACCTCCTCCAGCGCCTACAACCCTCCCTATCTCTGTAACCTCCTCCAGCCCCTACAACCCTCCCTATCTCTGTAACCTCCTCCAGACCCTACACCCCTCCCTATCTCTGTAACCTCCTCCAGCTGCTACAACCCTCCCTATCTCTGTAACCTCCTCCAGTGCCTACACCCCTCCCTATCTCTGTAACCTCCTCCAGACCCTACACCCCTCCCTATCTCTGTAACCTCCTCCAGCCGCTACAACCCTCCCTATCTCTGTAACCTCCTCCAGCCCTTACACCCCTCCCTATCTCTTTAACCTCCTCCAGCCCCTTCAACCCGCAGCTCTGCTAATACTCTCTTACACGTCTGCACGCTTCTCTCTCTCCCTCTCCCTTCCTTTCACTCTCTCTCTCCCCCTTTCTCTTTCCACCCTCTCTCTATCTCTGCCCTTTTCTCTCGCTCTCCCTCTCTCTCCAATCCTCCCTCTCTTTCCTTCTCTCTGTTGGCCCCCTCTCTCTTCTTCCTCCCCTCCCCTGTTTCTCTCCCGCTCTCTATCCCCCTCTCCCTCTAATCTCTCCCTTTTCGTCTCTACCTCTCTTCGTCTCTCCCTCTCTTCCTCTCTCCCGCTCTTTCTCTCTCTCTCTCCACCTGTGTCTCCACCTCTCTCTCTCTCTACCTGTCTTTCGATCTCTCTCTCTCCCTTTCCCTCTCTCCCTCTCTCCCCTCCTCTCTTTCTCTTTCTGTCCCACTTTATCTCTCGCCGCCCCTCCTCTCTCTCTCTCTATCCTTCTTCCTCTATCCCCCATCTCCCTCTCTCTGCCTTTTGTCTATCCACCTCTCTCTCTCTTTCTCTACCACTCTATTCTTCTCTGTCTCTCTCTACCCCTCTCTGTCTACCTGTCTCTCCCTCCCTCTGTCTCTCTTTCTCTAGCCCTTTCTCTCTCTTTCTCTCTCTCCCCACCTCTCTGTCTCTCTCTCTACCCCTCTTTCTCTCTACTCCTCTCAGTCTCTCTCTACCTAACTCTCTCTACCTCTCTTTCTCGCTCTATTTCCCTCTCTCCAACTCTCTCCCTCACTCTACCCCTCTCCCTCTCTAGTGACCCCTCTCTCTCTTTCTCTAGCCCCTCTATCTCTTTCTCCAGCGCTCTCTCTCTTTTTCTTTATCCTCTCTCTCTTTTTCGTTCAGTCTCTCTCTCTCTCTCTACCCTGCTCTCTTTACCTCCCTCTTTCTCTACCCCTCTCTCTCTCCCTCTGTCTCTCTAGCTATCTCAATCTTGCTCTCTCTCTCTCTCCCGATCTCCCCCCCTCTCTCTCTCTCTCTCTCTCTACCTCTTTCTCCCTGTCTAGCTTTCTCTCTGTCTCTCTCTCTCAACCCAACTGTATCTCTCTCTCTCTCTCTCTCCGTTTCTCCTCTTTTAACAAGCTCCTAAGAAACTGACCTCTTTGAGCTCCAGGCCGCTGGTTTCGGATATCGCCTGATGTACCTTGGCATCGGGCAGACGTGAAGCTAATGAACGTTAGAACGGAAAGCTAAATGTGCATCAATGTCATGACGCGGCTTAGCCACAGAAGCTTTTATCAACATGTCCCACACTCTAACTCTGACCAAAACATCGGCGTTCGACAAAACCAAAAACCCTTCCTTTTGCCTACCTCAGTTGTAGGAAACAGCCAAAATCCCTCTGTCAAAAAGCGGGTTCAATCCCAGGGACAGAAACAGAGCTCCAAGCCTAACTCCAGACTCTGTGGGAGAGAGAGAGAGGCCAGTCTGAGAGCCGCAATGCCCAGAACAGATCGTGAAAAATAGATAAGTTTCAGACATCCGACTGAAACCAACGTCTTCCCCTTTTTTCCCTGTTCCCCTTGGCTGGATACAGAGGAGATCACCCTCTACACCGTCCCCATCAAACACTCCCAGGACAGGTACAGCATGGGGTTAGATACAGAGTAAATCTCCCTCTATACCGTCCCCATCAAACACTCCCAGGACAGGTACAGCACGGGGTTAGATACAGAGTAAAGCTCCCTCTACACTGTCCCCATCAAACACTCCCAGGACAGGTACAGCACAGGGTTAGATACAGAGTAAATCTCCCTCTACACTGTCCCCATCAAACACTCCCAGGACAGGTACAGCACGGGGTTAGATACAGAGTAAATCTCCCTCTACACCGTCCCCATCAAACACTCCCAGGACAGATACAGCACGGGATTAGATACAGAGTAAAGCTCCCTCTACACTGTCCCCATCAAACACTCCCAGGACAGGTACAGCACGGGGTTAGATACAGAGTAAAACTCCCTCTACACTGTCCCCATCAAACACTCCCAGGACAGGTACAGCACGGGATTAGATACAGAGTAAAACTCCCTCTACACTGTCCCCATCAAACACTCCCAGGACAGGTACAGCATGGGGTTAGATACAGAGTAAAGCTCCCTCTACACCGTCCCCATCAAACACTCCCAGGACAGGTACAGCACAGGGTTAGATACAGAGTAAAGCTCCCTCTACACCGTCCCCATCAAACACTCCCAGGACAGGTACAGCACGGGGTTAGATACAGAGTAAAGCTCCCTCTACACCGTCCCCATCAAACACTCCCAGGACAGGTACAGCACGGGGTTAGATACAGAGTAAAGCTCCCTCTACACCGTCACCATCAAACACTCCCAGGACAGGTACAGCACGGTGTTAGATACAGAGTAAAGCTCCCTCTACACTGCCCCCAATGTGCATATT
This sequence comes from Isurus oxyrinchus, assembly GCA_026770705.1. Taxonomy (NCBI): domain Eukaryota; kingdom Metazoa; phylum Chordata; class Chondrichthyes; order Lamniformes; family Lamnidae; genus Isurus; species Isurus oxyrinchus. The sequence continues at coordinate 42,144 of JANJGN010001427.1, read as the reverse complement.
AATAAACTCATATCTAGTCACTGGACAGTTTGAAATATCTTTGTAAAGGATGATCCCAGATCGGAGAGGTTATAACTATCGGGAAAGGTCGAACCGGCCGGGGCTCTTTACTCTGGGAAAGAGGAGGCTGAGGGTGGGGTGACCTGATCGAGCTCTTTAAAATGACGGAGGGGGTTTCAATAGGGTCGGCGTAGAGAAGATGTTTCCACTTGTGGGGGATGGGGGGGAGACACCAGAACTAAGGTGGGGGGGGGGCATCAATATAAGACAGTCCCTAATAAATCCGATCGGGGGGGAGGAATTCAGGAGAAAGGTCTTTACCCAGAGAGCGGGGAGAAGGTGGAACTCGCTCCCACAGGGAGGGGGGTGGAGGTGAATCGTGTCGATGTGTTTAAGGAGCTGGAGAAACACACGAGGGGAGAGAGGGATAGAAGGATAAGGGGGATGGGGGGGGGTGGGGGGGATGGTGTAGGGGGGATGGGAGGAGGCTGGTGTGCAATAAGAAGACCGGCAGAGAGCAGAAGGGCCAATTGGCCTGATTCTGGGCTCTGCGCCTCATGCAAAACATCCCCAGGGCTGCATGCTGGGAAATTAGGGACAGGTGACCACAGGCTCAGTCAGACAGGTCAGTTTTTAAGGAAGAGGTAGAGAGAGAGGTGGAGAGGTTTAGGGAGGGAATTCCAGAGCTCAGGGTCCCCCCCAGGCAGCTGAAGGCACGGCCACGAATGGTGGAGCGATGGGAATCGGGGGATGCTCGAGAGGCCGGAATTGGAGGAGCGCAGAGATCTTGGAGGGTTGTAGGAGGTTACGGAAATAGGGAGGGTTGTTGGGGCTGGAGGAGGTTACAGAGATAGGGAGGGTTGTAGGGGCTGGAGGAGGTTACAGAGATAGGGAGGGTTGTAGGGGCTGGAGGAGGTGACAGATATAGGCAGGGGTGTAGGGGCTGGAGGAGGTTACAGAGATAGGGAGGGTTGTAGGGGGCTGGAGGAGGTGACAGAGATAGGGAAGGGTATAGGGGCTGGAGGAGGTTACAGAGATTGGGAGGGTTGTAGGGACTGGAGGAGGTTAAAGAGATAGGGAGAGGTGTAGGGGCTGGAGGAGGTTACAGAGATAGGGAGGGGTGTAGGAGCTGGAGGAGTTTACAGAGATAGGGAGGGTTGTAGGTGCTGGAGGAGGTGACAGAGATAGGGAAGGGGGTAGGGGCTGGAGGAGGTTATAGAGATAGGGAGGGAGGTAGGGGCTGGAGGAGGTGACAGAGATAGGGAGGGGTGCAGGGGCTGGAGGGGGTTACAGAGATAGGGAGTGTTGTAGGGTCTGGAGGAGGCTACAGAGATAGGGAGGGTTGTAGGGGCTGGAGGAGGTTACTGATTTAGGGAGGGGTGTAGGGGCTGGAGGAGGTTACAGAGATAGGGAGGGGTGTAGGGGCTGGAGGAGGTTATAGAGAGAGTGAGGGTTGTATGGGGCTGGAGGAGGTTATAGAGATAGGGAGGGGTGTAGGGGCTGGAGGAGGTGACAGAGATAGGGAAGGGTGTAGGGGCTGGAGGAGGTTATAGAGATAGGGAGGGGTGTAGGGGCTGGAGGAGGTAACAGAGATAGGGAGGGATGTAGGGGCTGGTGGTGTTATAAAGATAGGGAGTGTTGTAGGTGCTGGAGGAGGTTACAGGGATAAGGAGGGTTTTAGTGGCTGGAGGAGGTTACTGAGATAGGGAGGGGTGTAGGGGCTAGAGGAGGTTATAGAGATAGTGAGGGTTGTAGGGGGCTGGAGGAGGTTACAGAGATAGGGAGGGGTGTAGGGACTGGAGGAGGTAACAGAGACAGGAAGGGGTGTAGGGGCTGGAGGGGGTTACAGAGATAGGGAGTGTTGTAGGGGCTGGAGGAGGCTACAGAGATAGGGAGGGTTGTTGTTGTTGGAGGAGGTTACAGAGATAGGGAGGGTTGACATGAGGTGTTCCCTGACTGGGTGTCTGTGCAGCTTTGCCTGTCCAGGCCAAACCCATTGAAGTGAACAGGAAGCTGAGTTTGTGTGGGGATTTCCTCCCCAGTCCGTCTCCAAGTGTCAATTGGAGAAGATTGTGGAAGACAAGCATTTTAACCATTCCCTGTGGGTGTGTGTGGCTCCAGCATTTATTTGCCATCTCTAATTGCCCCTTGAGAAGGTGGGGGTGAGCCGCTGCAGCTCCGTGTGGTGTAGGTACACCCACCGTGCTGTTAGGGAGGGAGTTCCAGGATTTTGTCCCGTGTGGTGTAGGTACACCCACCGTGCTGTTAGGGCGGGAGTTCCAGGATTTTGTCCCGTGTGGTGTAGGTACACCCACCGTGCTGTTAGGAAAGGAGTTCCAGGATTTTGTCCCGTGTGGTGTAGGTACACCCACCGTGCTGTTAGGGAGGGAGTTCCAGGATTTTGACCCAGCGACAGTGAAGGAACGGCCAATATGTTTCCAAGTCGGGATGGTGAGTGGGGCTCGGAGGGGAACTTGCAGGTGGTGGTGTTCCCCATGTGTCTGCTGCCCTTGTCCTTCTAGGTGGTAGAGGTGGTGGGTTTGGGCGGCGCTGTCGAAGGAGCCTTGGCGAGTTGCTGCAGTGCATCTTGTAGATGGTACACACACTGCTGCCCCTGTGCGTCGGTGGTGGAGGGAGTGAATGTTTGTGGATGGGGTGCCCATCAAGCGGGGCTGCTTTGTCCTGGATGGTGTCCAGCTTCTTGTGTGTTGTGGGAGCTGCACTCATCCAGGCAAGTGGGGACTGTCCCAGCAGTCTTGTGGACAGGCTCCTGGGGAGAGCGTTTCTGTCCCCGTTGAGCCTTGGTGGTGGGCTCTGGTCTGACGAAGCCAAGTGATGTTGGAGGGATGAGGGAGAGGGTGATGTCAGGCAGAAGAGGAAGGGGTCAGATGCAGACCAGCAGCCAAGGTCGTGGAGTTCTCACAGCGAGAGAGAGCACCGACAGGGGCGGAGATGGGCGGAAGGATATTTCGTGTGAGGGGAAGCTGAAAGGACAAGCGTGCTAGCAGACTTGCTGTCACAGCAGATTTAACTGACTCACCCTCCAGGCCCATGGCCCAACAACAGAGCTGTCCATTGGGACGCAGTCAATCCACCCGACAGGATGTCAATGTTCTCATGCTTTCCCCTTTCATGATCCTTCACCCCCATCTCCCTGCCTCCGCAGGCTCCCCACAGTCTTCCGGTGTGACACAGGGAGCCCAGCGGCCAATTCGCGCACAGCAAGATCCCACAAGCATCTCCCCACCCCCCCCCGCCACCCCCCCCCCTCCTCCATCCCCACGGCGTGTTAAAGGACCCGGATCACCGGCTCTGCTCCGATCTCGCCCGTGCGACAGCTGTTAGACCCAGGGCGCCAGGGACATGTCCCCCTAACCCCCACCCACCCCCGCCCCCCGTTCTCCCCACTCCAGCCCCCGCTCTTCTTCCGATAGAAGCTGTGGCGTCTTCTATGTCCGCCGGACAGGGCTGCGTTTTGAACATCCCATCCCGAAAGACAGCACTGCTGATGGTGCGGCACTCCCTCAGCACTGTTCCTCCGACAGTGCGGCACTCCCTCAGCACTGTTCCTCCGACAGTGCGGCGCTCCCTCAGCACTGTCCCTGCGACAGTGCGGCGCTCCCTCAGTACTGACCCTCCGACAGTGCGGCACTCCCTCAGCACTGTCCCTCCGACAGTGCGGCACTCCCTCAGTACTGACCCTCGGACAGTGCGGTTCTCCCTCAGCGCTGACCCTCCGACAGTGCGGCACTCCCTCAGCACTGTTCCTCCGACAGTGCGGCGCTCCCTCAGCACTGTCCCTCCGACAGTGCGGCGCTCCCTCAGTACTGACCCTCCCACAGTGCGGCACTCCCTCAGCACTGACCCTCCGACAGTGCAGTTCTCCCTCAGCGCTGACCCTCCAACAGTGTGGCACTCCCTCAGCGCTGACCCTCCAACAGTGCGGCACTCCCTCAGCGCTGACCCTCCGACAGTGCGGTGCTCCCTCAGCGCTGACCCTCCGACAGTGTGGCACTCCCTCAGCACTGAACCTCTGACAGTGTGGCACTCCCTCAGCACTGAACGTCCGATAGTGCGGTTCTCCCTCAGCACTGAGCATCCGACAGTGCGGCGTCCCTCAGCGCTGACCCTTCGACAGTGCGGCGCTCTCTCAGCACTGAACCTCCGACAGTGCGGCGCTCCTTCAGCACTGACCCACCGACAGTGCAGCGCTCCCTCAGCACTGACCCTTCGACAGTGCGGCGCTCCCTCAGCACTGACCCTCCGACAGTGCGGCGCTCCCTCAGCGCTGACCCTCCAACAGTGCGGCGCTCCCTCAGCGCTGACCCTCCAACAGTGCGGCGCTCCCTCAGCACTGACCCTCCGACAGTGAGGCGCTCCCTCAGCACTGAACCTCCGACAGTGCGGTGCTTCCTCAGCGCTGACCCTCCGACAGTGCGGCACTCCCTCAGCACTGAACCTTCGACAGTGTGGCACTCCCTCAGCACTGAACCTCCAATAATACGGTTCTCCCTCAGCACTGAACGTCCGACAGTGCGGCGCTCCCTCAGCGCTGACCCTTTGACAGTGCGGCGCTCCCTCAGCACTGAACCTCCGACAGTGCAGCGCTCCCTCAGCACTGACCCTCCGACAGTGCAGCGCTCCCTCAGCACTGACCCTCCGACAGTGCGGCGCTCCCTCAGCACTGACCCTCCAACAGTGAGGCGCTCTCTCAGCGCTGATCCTCTGACCGCGCTGCACTCCCTCAGCACTGACCCTCCGACAGTGCGGCGCTCCCTCAGTGCTGACCCTCCAACAGTGCGGCACTCCCTCAGCGCTGACCCTCTGACCGTGCGGCGCTCCCTCAGCGCTGACCCTCTGACAGTGCGGCGCTCCCTCAGCGCTGACCCTCCGACCGTGCGGCGCTCCCTCAGTAATTGCGCTGGGCGAGGGCTGGTGAGGGAGTGAGGGAGGTCTGTAGTCAAGTCTCTGGAACGGGACTGATACGGGAATCGGAGAGGAACATGTACCTGACTGGGCCACAGGTGAACAGGGGGGATCCGGTTGGTGGACCCTCGCTGAGTGAACTGTTGTCCCTGCGATGTCCCTTGTGGCTGTGACACATCGCTGTCTAATTTTGCTTTGCTGTCACTTCCTCCAGCTGTTTCATGAGGTCAGTGCACGAGACCATGTTTGAGTAAGGGCACTTCCTCTGTGTCTCACCCTTCAGCTCTCACACGTCTCGAAAGCAGAGCCGCAAAGCCAGATTTCAGCAGAAAGAGCAGCTATTTTTATACCTCCCTCCGCATCCCCCCCCCCGCTCTACTGCGCTGACTTCCCAAGTGCGCTGGGGAGAGGGAGAGGTCAACAGGGGAACCTCCCCACCCATGTCCCCCGGCCGTTGACGCCTCCGCCCCCTCAGGACGTCCATCCGAGCGCCCCCACCCACCCCACCCTGCATCCGCTGGCGGAGGGTTTCGGTTCGAAGCACTTTGCAGCGTCGGAAGCGCCACTCTGGGCACAGCAAGATCCCGCGATCACGGTTTGATGTTGACTCGGGCCCAGCGATGCCGTGCTGTGCGGTGGAGAGACGAATTGGGCACCGGGGAGATGGTCACAGCCCGCTTCATCCAACAGGCCGGAAGGAAGCTGCAGCTCATCCCAAAAGAAAGCAATTCCCACAGTGCGGCTCACCCTCAGCACTGACCCTCCCACAGTGCGGCGCTCCCTCAGTGCTGTCCCTCTGACTGTGCGGCGCTCCCTCAGCACTGACCCTCCGACTGTGCGGCGCTCCCTCAGTGCTGTCCCTCTGACAGTGCGGTGCTCCCTCAGCACTGACCCTCTGACAGTGCGGCGCTCCCTCAGCACTGACTCTCCGACTGTGCGGCGCTCCCTCAGCACTGACCCTCCGACAGTGCGGCGCTCCCTCAGCACTGACTCTCCGACTGTGCGGCGCTCCCTCAGTGCTGACCCTCTGACAGTGCGGCGCTCCCTCAGCACTGACCCTCTGACAGTGCGGCGCTCCCTCAGCACTGACCCTCTGACAGTGCGGCGCTCCCTCAGCACTGTCCCTCCGACAGTGCGGCACTTCCTCAGTGCTGTCCCTCTGACAGTGCGGCGCTCCCTCAGCACTGTCCCTCCGACAGTGCAGCACCCCCTCAGCACTGACCCTCCGACAGTGTGGTGCTCCCTCAGCGCTGACCCTCCGACAGTGCGACTCTCCCTCAGCACTGACCCTCCGACAGTGCAGGGCTCCCTCAGCACTGACCCTCCGACAGTGCGGTGCTCCCTCAGCACTGACCCTCCGACAGTGCGGCGCTCCCTCAGCACTGACCCTCCCACAGTGCGGCGCTCCCTCAGCACTGACCCTCCGACAGTGCGGCGCTCCCTCAGCACTGACCCTCCCACAGTGCCGATCTCCCTTATTCCTCACCCTTTGACACTGCTGAGCTCCCTCAGTACTCCCTTCGCACCCAGCACTTTAGGGCAGCGTCTTTTTATGAGGTGGGGTCTTGACAGGGCCAATGACGAGAGGTTGTTTTCCCCTCGTGGGGGGAATCTAGAACGAGGGGAGGTGGGGGCATAGTTTCAGAATGAGGGGTCTCCCATTGAAGACGGAGACGAAAAGGAATTTCTTCTCTCAGAGGGTGGTCAGTCTGTAGAATTCCCTTCCCCCACCCAGAGAGCAGTGGAGGCCGGGTCACTGAATATAATCAAGGCTGAGTTAGATCTATTGGATCTTGTACCCGAGTTAGTTGGGACTGAAGGATCCGGGATAGCACGATGTTTCGGGGTGTCTGAGTTGGTACAAGGACAGAGAAGATCCGTAGATCGTTCTTGGAGAGAACATATGCTATTTATTTACAAAAGGAACTCAGCAGTTACACGTGTGTGCTTGCAACTCAAAACTCTGTCTTTACAATTCAGACTCCAACTCAAGACCACTGACTCCAGAGGTCGCCCGCGCTGCTCTGCTATTGGATGCCGAGATCATGTGATCCTTCCCTACAGCATTTGTCTTAAAGGTACATTGCACTTCAGATTACCACATCCCTCCCCCTTTTACTCGCTATATTTTGCAATTTTTCTCAAAATTTCACATTTTCCAAACAGATTAGTAAATGTCTCAGTTCTACAGCTTTTGATGTTTAATTCGGAACCTCCTTCACTGGACTCGTCTGAGCGTCTGGTCCTCCAGTAGGTGCCTGCAAATCTGTTTCCTTGACTCTTTCAGGGACAGTCAGTCCTGTCAGACACACCTGTTGAGTTATTTTCAACAGGAGGCGATGACTAGGCCACAAACGCTCGAATGGGATCATTTCTTCTGTTTCTCTTCTCCTCCTGTCATCTGTATGCCTCTTGTATGACTCGATCTTCCACTCTCGCCTGGTGGGAAGTAGGTCCAGTTACTGCACTTATTTCACCAAACAACCACGTTGGTCCTTCTCGAAAATTCTTCATGGAATCCCACAGTGCAGAAAAGGCCCTTCGGCCCATCGAGTCCGCACCGACACCGTGAGAAACACCTGACCTACCTACCCTAATCCCATTTACCAGCACTTGGCCCCATAGCCTTGAATGTTATGACGGTGCCAAGTGCACATCCAGGTACTTTTTAAAGGATGTGAGGCTAACCCGTCTCCACCACCCTCCCAGGCAGCGCATTCCAGACCCTCACCACCCTCTGGGTAAAAAAGGTTTTCCTCACATCACCCCCTAAACCTCCTGCCCCCTCACCTTGAACTTGTGTCCCCTCGTGACTGACCCTTCAACTAAGGGGGAACAGCTGCTCCCTATCCACCCTGTCCGTGCCCCTCATAATCTTGTACACCTCGATCAGGGTCGCCCCTCAGTCTTCTCTGCTCCAACGAAAACAACCCAAGTCTCTCCAAACCTCTCTTCATAACTTAAATGTTTCATCCCAGGCAACATCCTGGTGAACCTCCTCTGCATCCCCTCCAGTGCAACCACATCCTTCCTATAATGTGGTGACCAGAACTGCACACACTACTCCAGCTGTGGCCTCACCAAGGTTCTATACAACTCCAACATGACCTTCCTACTTTTGTAATCTACGCCTCGATTGATAAAGGCAAGTGTCCCATATGCCTTTTTCATCACCCCACTAACATGCCCCTCCGCCTTCAGAGATCTATGGACACACACACCAAGGTCCCTTTGTTCCTCAGAACTTCCTAGTATCATGCCGTTCATTGAATACTTCCTTGTCAAATTACTCCTTCCAAAGTGTATCACCTCACACTTTTCTGGGTTAAATTCCATCTGCCACTTATCTGCCCATTTGACCATCCTGTCCATATCTTCCTGTAGCCCGAGACACTCAACCTCACTGTTAACCACCCGGCCAATCTCTGTGTCACCCGCAAATTTATTAATCCTACCCCCCTACATAGTCACCTATGTCGTTTATATAAATAATGAATAATAGGGGACCGAGCACAGATCCCTGTGGTACACCACTGGACACTGGTTTCCAGTCACTAAAGCATCCTCCTGTCATCACCCTCTGCCTCCTACAACTAAGCCAATTTTGAAACCACCTTATCAAATTACCCTCTGTCCCATGTGCCTTCGCCTTCTTTATAAGTCTCCCATGTGGGACCTTGTCAAAGGCTTTGCTGAAATCCATTTTAACCACATCAACTGCACTACCCTCATCTACACACCTGGTCACCGCCTCAAAAAATTCAATCCAATTTGTTAGGCATGACCTCCCTCTGACAAAGCCATGGTGACTATCCCTGATCAAACCTTGCCTCTCCAAGTGGAGATAGATACTCTCCTTCAGAATTTTCTCCAATAGTTTCCCTACCTAGTGAGACTCACTGGCCTGTAGTTCCCTGACTTCTCTCTCGAACCCTTCTTAAATAGCGGAACCACATTAGCTGTTTGCACGTGCCTTCTCTCTGACGTTAAACGTTCTGTCACCACTGTGCCAGCCAAGTCTGGTTTTCTGACTTCCCTGACTCCTATCCATCTGCCCCCCACCCCGCCACCACTGGCCCCATCCCCACCACCCCCCACCAACCCCCCCCCCCACCTCCAAGCTCGGCATAACTGGGCTCAATCTCGATCGGAGATGGTGCTTCACCAACCATTCCGCAAGCTGTTGTGCGAGGGGCGGCACCATAACAGGAGAGGAAACTAGCGTCGATCCAGCCGTGATAGAATCTCCAGTTTCCTCATACCGGACTTGAGCGTCTGAACTGCTCTCTCGGCCAGTCCAGTTGAAGGAAGGGCGGGTGCGGTGAAGCCTTTAGGCCAGTGAGGCTGATAAATCGGTGAAACTCAGCCCCTGTAAACACCGTGCCACTGTCCGACACCACCAACCACTCCTGGCCGTCCGTTGATGGCGAAAGTTCGGAAACTGGCTTGTCCGTGCCGATGGATGTCCTGCAGCTTCACTTCCGAATGTCATCCATTCCGAAACAGCCTCGACAGTAAGTAAACACAGTGTTCCCACCAGAGGACCCGCATAGTAAAAGATAGGTGGAGGGACAGGTAGTATTGAGGAGGCGGGGAGGCTGCAGAAGGATTTGGACAGGTTAGGAGAATGGGCAAAGAAGTGGCAGATGGAATACAATGTGGGGAAATGTGAGGTCATGCACTTTGGTAAGAAGAATAGAGGCATAGACTATTTTCTAAATGGGGAGAGAATTCAGAAATCTGGAGTGCAAAGGGACTTGGGAGTCTTAGTCCAGGATTCTCTTAAGGTTAACTTGCAGGTTGAGTCGGTAGTTAAGAAGGCAAATGCAATGTTGGCATTTATTTCGAGAGGACTAGAATATAAAAGCAGGGATGTGCTGCTGAGGCTTTATAAGGCTCTGGTCAGACCACATTTAGAATATTGTGAGCAATTCTGGGCCCCGTATCTCAGGAAGGATGTGCTGGCCCTGGAGAGGGTCCAGAGGAGGTTCACGAGAACGATCCCAGGAATGAAAGGCTTAACATATGAGGAACGTTTGAGGACTCTGGGTCTATACTGGATGGAGTTTAGAAGGATGAGGGGGGATCTGATTGAAACTTACAGATTACTGAAAGGCCTGGATAGAGTGGACGTGGGGAAGATGTTTCCATTAGTAGGAGAGACTCGGACCCGAGGGCACAGCCTCAGAGTAAAGGGAAGGCCTTTTAGAACAGAGATGAGGAGAAACTTCTTTAGCCAGAGAGTGGTGAATCTATGGAATTTATTGCCACAGAAGGCTGTGGAGGCCAGATCATTGAGTGTATTTAAGAGCGAGATAGATAGGTTCTTGATTGGTAAGGGGGTCAAAGGTTACGGGGAGAAGGCGGGAGAATGGGGTTGAGAAACTTATCAGCCATGATTGAATGGCGGAGCAGACTCGATGGGCCAAATGGCCTAATTTCTGCTCCTATGTCTTATGGTCTTATAGTTGATGTACTCTTACCCCTGGCCTTCCCTGGCGACTCCCAGGGGTGTGACGGAGCTGCTGGGGGTAACTTGTACCTGCAGACTCTGCACACAAGCTCACAATAAGTTCTCTATTTCTCCATCCATCCATCCCGGACCACCACAGATAGCTGTATGCTACTGCCTTCACTCTGGCAATTCCAGGATGCGCACCTGCGGAGCTCAGTTAACCAATGGCTTTTGGAGGAACAATCACTCGAGCTCCCCCCCCCACAATATGACACCCTCCTGGCTGGTTATCTCGTACCCTCGCTCGAAAACACAGCTTCATTTGGATAGGTTCCTGTTCCAGTGACCCAACTGTGAAGAGCCTGTTCCGGTGATTTGGATTGGAACGGGATCTTGACTCATCCAGTCTCTGATCTGCTTAAGCGCACACTGGTGACGAGCTCTGGAAGTCACACTGGCGACGAGCTCTAGAAGTCACACTGGTGATGAACCGTGGAAGTCACACTGGCGACGAGCTCTGGAAGTCACACTGGCGATGAGCCCTGGAAGTCACACTGGCGACGAGCCCAGGATGTCACACTGGCGATGAGCCCAGGAAGTCACACTGGTGATGAACCCTGGAAGTCACACTGGCGATGAGCCCAGGAAGTCACACTGGCGACGAGCCCAGGAAGTCACACTGGCGACGAGCCCAGGAAGTCACACTGGCGATGAGCCCAGGATGTCACACTGGCGATGAGCCCAGGAAGTCACACTGGCGATGAGCCCAGGAAGTCACACTGGCAATGAGCCCAGGATGTTGCACTGGCGATGAGCCCAGGAAGTCACACTGGTGACGAGCCCAGGATGTCACATTGGTGATGATCCCTGGAAGTCACATTGGTGATGAACCCTGGAAGTCACACTGGCGATGAGCCCAGGAAGTCACACTGGCGATGAGCCCAGGATGCCACACTGGCGATGAGCCCAGGATGCCACACTGGCGATGAGCCCAGGATGTCACACTGGCGATGAGCCCAGGATGTCACACTGGCGATGAGCCCTGGAAGTCACACTGGCGATGAGCCCAGGAAGTCACACTGGCGACGAGCTCTGGAAGTCACACTGGCGATGAGCCCAGGATGCCACACTGGCGATGAGCCCAGGATGTCACACTGGCGATGAGCCCAGGATGTCACACTGGCGATGAGCCCTGGAAGTCACACTGGCGACGAGCCCAGGATGTCACACTGGCGATGAGCCCTGGAAGTCACACTGGCGATGAGCCCAGGAAGTCACACTGGCGATGAGCCCAGGAAGTCACACTGACAATGAGCCCAAGAAGTCACACTGGCGATGAGCCCAGGAAGTCACACTGGCGATGAGCCCAGGAAGTCACACTGACGATGAGCCCAGGAAGTCACACTGGCGACGAGCCCAGGAAGTCACACTGGTGATGAGCCCAGGATGTCACACTGGCGATGAGCCCAGGAAGTCACATTGGCGATGAGCCCAGGAAGTCACACTGGCGACGAGCCCAGGATGTCACACTGGCGACGAGCCCAGGATGTCACACTGGCGACGAGCCCAGGAAGTCACACTGGCGACGAGCCCAGGAAGTCACACTGGCGATGAGCCCAGGAAGTCACACTGGCGATGAGCCCAGGATGTCACACTGGCAACGAGCCCAGGAAGTTTGATGATAAAAGGAACTCTCGAGGAACCGGGAACATCCTCGTAGTCATTTGTCCATGCAAGTAAGCAAGGTGCATCAGCATTTGCAACTTGACTTCCAGGTCTGTGAAGGAAAGTATACCCAGACGCTGCCAAGGTCAAGCCCCATCGTTGTTGTCTAGCTGAGGCTATCGGTGGTAGAGCCTCATCTTCACTGAGCCATCCCAGCAATGTGGCCCGATACGATTGTAAGATGATGACTGTGTACAACCTGGTGAAATTTCTGAACACCAAAGACAATTGACAGGCCACCTGTGAGTACCCCTTTTTCCGTTGGATTGAGTGTTCTCGGTGCGTGTTCCACAGGCCGGTTGCACCACCAGTCTTTCTAACCCATCCAGTTCGGCGTCTACCTTATCCCGCGCTGCATAAGGTACTAGCCATGCCTTTGCGACTGTGGGTGTCGCCTCTGGATCTGCATGGATTTCTGCCTGCAAGCCGCTCGATCGTTCCAAGTTCGCCCCTTGAAGACTGAGGCGGTATTTTTTGTCGGTGCTCCAGCCGCCCACTTGAACAGTCAGTTGGAAGGTTTCGGCCCTTTCCAATTGAATTTCTCTCAGCCGGTTTCGCCCGAGGAGACCAGGCCCCACGCCTGCTCCCACCATCGAGGGTAATTTCACTGTCTGACGTCCGGAGCGTACTGTGGCTTTTACATCCGCCTTGGACTTGTCTTCTCCCCGTGTAAGTTTTCAATTTGGCATCTGTTGCTTCCAAATATAGTTTAAGTTCCCCATGATTCAGGTATTTAAAAGTGGCTGCTCCGGTATCCACCTCCATTCTGATAGGCCTCCCATTCTCTCTCATGGTTACACAGGTAAGGCTCTGTTCTTTAGTCACACAATGAATAACTATCTGAATCTGTCACTTCAGGCTTTTCAGTGCTGCAGATCTCATTGGGTTTTTGCGTCTGTCCGAATGCCTGCCTGATTCTACCTTTCCAATGTCTCATGAGGCGTTCGGTCTTGATGACAGATAAAAGGTTCGATTTTTTAAAAAACTGTGGTTCACGGCAAGGTTCTCTGCTTCTACCTCCGACACGCTTTTGCAGCTAAAGTCGCCTCTTTATCTATTTGTCTGCTAGCGGCGCCTGTGCTTCTCATTTCTGGTCAAAGACTTGCACGTTCACGCTCTTTTTTGGCTGGGGCTCCCAACGCGGAGGAGGGCGCCATTTTGCGCTCCCAGTGCGGTTTCCAAGTCCCACTTGCCATTGCCGGAGCGATTTTCCAAAGCCTTCCGAAAATCCAAATTTGTTTCAGACAGGAATCCCTTCTGAATCGCGTCTTCATTTATGCTGCACACCAACCGATCGCTAAGCATATCATTCATAAATGCCTCTCTGCCACCCCCAGCCCCCCTCCCCCACACCACCCACTCCGCAGCGCTGTCCCTCGAGTTAAATTCGAACCGTTTTGCATCATCACCCACGTCTCACGCAGGTCGTGGATCTTCACGAGGTTCACCAAGCCATCGAAACATTTCGAATCCGGGGCGCCGACAAATTCCGAATCGATCCGTACGTCTCACTCCCACAGGCGGGTCAGAGAATCGCTCGCCTCTTCTCGTCCCCCACCCCCACCCCCCCACCCCCCTCCCCCCCCCCCCACCATGATGTCGCTCACCTGGAAGAAGAGCAAAGTGGGGCCAGTTGTCCGGGGCTTGGACTGGAAGGGTCAACTCTTCCAATTCGCGGCATGCTCTGAGGAGATTGCTTCGACAACCAGGACGGAAGTTTCTCTTCACTTACAACCACCGTGCGAGGTCCGGCCTGGTTTAGGTTCTCCTGATTCCCTTCGTTCTTTCTTGCTTTCATCGCCAGTCGGTTGGTTCCTGTACCCGGTTAGTTGGGGGGCTGAAGGATCCGGGTAGCAGGCTTGTTTCGTGGTGACCGAGTTGGAGTAGATCATTCTTAGAAGAAACGCATAGAACCATAGAAAAGTCACGGCACAGAAGGAGGCCATTCGGCCCATCTTGTCCATGCTAGCCCGAGGACACCCAGGTGCCGTTTCTAAACCCACCTTCCTGCACCCGGCCCATAGCCCTGCAGCTTACAGCACTTCAGGTGCAGATCCAGGTACTTTTAAAAAGAGTTTAGAGTTTCTGCCTCTACCACCAACTTGGGCAGCGAATTCCAGACACCCACTACCCTCTGTGTAAAAAAGTTCTTCCTCATGTCCCCCCTACGCCTTCTGCCACTTATCTTGAATCTATGTCCCCTGGTTCTAGAATTCTCCACCAAGGGAAACAATTTTATCCTGTCCACTCCATCTATTCCCCTCATCATTTCGTACACCTCAGTTAAGTCACCTCTCAGCCTCCTTTGTTCTAAGGAAAATAACCCCAACCTATACAACCTCTGGCCAGAAGCTTACCCGTGTTGGGTGGGCTGGGCGGGAGCTGGTGCAGAGTCGATCGGAGCCCGCGATTGGCAGTGCGCCACCATTTTACACAAGCAGGCCAAGTAAGGGCCCGCCCAAAGTCACGTGCGGCCAGTAGTGCTTAGCGCTACCTGTGTGGTGCAGAGGGGTGGTTGTGGAGTGAGAGTCAGGGCATGCGCGCAAAAGAGCACAGCAATCCCCCTGAGGCACGGAGCTGTCTCAGCGAGATTAAGTGTGAAATAAAAGTTCATAAATAATAAAAGTTAAAAATTGTTTGGAGGTGCCTCCCTCCGTGAAAGTGTCACATGAGCTGGGACCTGTTTATCCATGGTGCAAAAATTAATGAATTACTTTTATAAAAACCTTCAGGAAACCTCATCCCGCCCATGGATGAGGTCTCCTGAAAAATGGGAAGGCCGCTTTGGCTCTTCGCCTGTCTGTCAACCTTTAGGTTGGAGGGGTAGCATTGTTAATGCCTATAATTGTCGAGGTAGCGTTGTTAACGACTTTAATTGTCGGGGTAGCGTTGTTAATGACTAATTGTCGGGGTAGCGTTGTTAATTACTTTAATTGTCGGGGTAGCGTTGTTAATGACTAATTGTCGGGGTAGCGTTGTTAATTACTTTAATTGTCGGGGTAGCGTTGTTAACGACTTTAATTGTCGGGGTAGCATTGTTAACGACTTTAATTGTCGGGGTAGCGTTGTTAACGACTTTAATTGTCGGGGTAGCGTTGTTAACGACTTTAAATGTCGGGGTAGCGTTGTTAATGACTTTAATTGTCGGGGTAGTGTTGTTAATGACTAATTGTCGGGGTAGCGTTGTTAACGACTTTAATTGTCGGGGTAGCGTTGTTAACGGCTTTAATTGTCGGGGTAGCGTTGTTAACGGCTTTAATTGTCGGGGTAGCGTTGTTAACGGCTTTAATTGTTGGGGTAGCGTTGTTAACGGCTTTAATTGTCGGGGTAGCGTTGTTAACGACTTTAATTGTCGGGGTAGCGTTGTTAACGGCTTTAATTGTCGGGGTAGCGTTGTTAACGGCTTTAATTGTCGGGGTAGCGTTGTTAACGGCTTTAATTGTCGGGGTAGCGTTGTTAACGGCTTTAATTGTCGGGGTAGCGTTGTTAACGACTTTAATTGTCGGGGTAGCGTTGTTAATGACTTTAATTGTCGGGGTAGTGTTGTTAACGACTTTAATTGTCGGGGTAGCGTTGTTAATGACTTTAATTGTCGGGGTAGCGTTGTTAAGGACTAATTGTCGGGGTAGCGTTGTTAACGACTATAATTGTCGGGGTAGCGTTGTTAACGACTTTAATTGTCGGGGTAGCGTTGTTAACGACTTTAATTGTCGGGGTAGCGTTGTTAATGACTTTAATTGTCGGGGTAGCGTTGTTAACGACTTTAATTGTCGGGGTAGCGTTGTTAATGACTAATTGTCGGGGTAGCGTTGTTAATGACTATAATTGTTGGGGTAGCGTTGTTAACGACTTTAATTGTCGGGGTAGCGTTGTTAATGACTAATTGTCGGGGTAGCGTTGTTAACGACTTTAATTGTCGGGTAGCGTTGTTAACGACTTTAATTGTCGGGTTAGCGTTGTTAATGACTTTAATTGTCGGGGTAGCGTTGTTAACGACATTAATTGTCGGGGTAGCATTGTTAACGACTTTAATTGTCGGGGTAGCGTTGTTAATGACTTTAATTGTCGGGGTAGCGTTGTTAACGACTTTAATTGTCGGGGTAGCGTTGTTAATGACTTTAATTGTCGGGGTAGCATTGTTAACGACTTTAATTGTCGGGGTAGCATTGTTAATGACTAATTGTCGGGGTAGCGTTGTTAATGACTTTAAATGTCGGGGTAGCGTTGTTAACGACTATAATTGTCGGGGTAGCATTGTTAACGACTTTAATTGTCGGGGTAGCGTTGTTAATGACTTTAATTGTCGGGGTAGCGTTGTTAGCGACTTTAATTGTCGGGGTAGCGTTGTTAGCGACTATAATTGTCGGGGTAGCGTTGTTAATGACTTTAATTGTCGGGGTAGCGTTGTTAACGACTTTAATTGTCGGGGTAGCGTTGTTAACGACTTTAATTGTCGGGGTAGCGTTGTTAACGACTTTAATTGTCGGGGTAGCGTTGTTAACGACTATAATTGTCGGGGTAGCGTTGTTAACGACTATAATTGTCGGGGTAGCGTTGTTAACGACTATAATTGTCGGGGGT
Organism: Isurus oxyrinchus; assembly: GCA_026770705.1. Classification (NCBI taxonomy): domain Eukaryota; kingdom Metazoa; phylum Chordata; class Chondrichthyes; order Lamniformes; family Lamnidae; genus Isurus; species Isurus oxyrinchus. The sequence goes on along the minus strand of JANJGN010001427.1, from coordinate 25,457 downwards.
AGCGTTGTTAACGACTATAATTGTCGGGGTAGCGTTGTTAACGACTTTAATTGTCGGGGTAGCGTTGTTAACGACTTTAATTGTCGGGGTAGCGTTGTTAACGACTTTAATTGTCGGGGTAGCGTTGTTAATGACTATAATTGTCGGGGTAGCGTTGTTAACGACTTTAATTGTCGGGGTAGCGTTGTTAACGACTATAATTGTCGGGGTAGCGTTGTTAACGACTTTAATTGTCGGGGTAGCGTTGTTAACGACTTTAATTGTCGGGGTAGCGTTGTTAATGACTATAATTGTCGGGGTAGCGTTGTTAACGACTTTAATTGTCGGGGTAGCGTTGTTAACGACTATAATTGTCGGGGTAGCGTTGTTAACGACTTTAATTGTCGGGGTAGCGTTGTTAAGGACTAATTGTCGGGGTAGCGTTGTTAACGACTATAATTGTCGGGGTGGCGTTGTTAACGACTTTAATTGTCGGGGTAGCGTTGTTAACGACTTTAATTGTCAGGGTAGCGTTGTTAACGACTTTAATTGTCGGGGTAGCGTTGTTAAGGACTAATTGTCGGGGTAGCGTTGTTAACGACTATAATTGTCGGGGTGGCGTTGTTAACGACTTTAATTGTCGGGGTAGCGTTGTTAACGACTTTAATTGTCGGGGTAGCGTTGTTAACGACTATAATTGTCGGGGTTGCGTTGTTAACGACTTTAATTGTCGGGGTAGCGTTGTTAACGACTTTAATTGTCGGGGTAGCGTTGTTAATGACTTTAATTGTCGGGGTAGCGTTGTTAACGACTATAATTGTCGGGCTAGCGTTGTTAATGACTATAATTGTCGGGGTAGCGTTGTTAATGACTTTAATTGTCGGGGTAGCGTTGTTAACGACTTTAATTGTCGGCGTAGCATTGTTAACGACTATAATTGTCAGGGTAGCGTTGTTAACGACTATAATTGTCGGGGTAGTTTTGTTAAAGACTTTAGTTGTCGGGGTAGCGTTGTTAACGACTTTAATTGTCGGGGTAGCGTTGTTAATGACTATAATTGTCGGGGTAGCGTTGTTAATGACTTTAATTGTCGGGGTAGTGTTGTTAATGACTAATTGTCGGGGTAGCGTTGTTAACGACTTTAATTGTCGGGGTAGCGTTGTTAACGGCTTTAATTGTCGGGGTAGCGTTGTTAACGGCTTTAATTGTCGGGGTAGCGTTGTTAACGGCTTTAATTGTCGGGGTAGCGTTGTTAACGACTTTAATTGTCGGGGTAGCGTTGTTAACGGCTTTAATTGTCGGGGTAGCGTTGTTAACGGCTTTAATTGTCGGGGTAGCGTTGTTAACGGCTTTAATTGTCGGGGTAGCGTTGTTAACGGCTTTAATTGTCGGGGTAGCGTTGTTAACGACTTTAATTGTCGGGGTAGCGTTGTTAATGACTTTAATTGTCGGGGTAGTGTTGTTAACGACTTTAATTGTCGGGGTAGCGTTGTTAATGACTTTAATTGTCGGGGTAGCGTTGTTAAGGACTAATTGTCGGGGTAGCGTTGTTAACGACTATAATTGTCGGGGTAGCGTTGTTAACGACTTTAATTGTCGGGGTAGCGTTGTTAACGACTTTAATTGTCGGGGTAGCGTTGTTAATGACTTTAATTGTCGGGGTAGCGTTGTTAACGACTTTAATTGTCGGGGTAGCGTTGTTAATGACTAATTGTCGGGGTAGCGTTGTTAATGACTATAATTGTTGGGGTAGCGTTGTTAACGACTTTAATTGTCGGGGTAGCGTTGTTAATGACTAATTGTCGGGGTAGCGTTGTTAACGACTTTAATTGTCGGGTAGCGTTGTTAACGACTTTAATTGTCGGGTTAGCGTTGTTAATGACTTTAATTGTCGGGGTAGCGTTGTTAACGACATTAATTGTCGGGGTAGCATTGTTAACGACTTTAATTGTCGGGGTAGCGTTGTTAATGACTTTAATTGTCGGGGTAGCGTTGTTAACGACTTTAATTGTCGGGGTAGCGTTGTTAATGACTTTAATTGTCGGGGTAGCATTGTTAACGACTTTAATTGTCGGGGTAGCATTGTTAATGACTAATTGTCGGGGTAGCGTTGTTAATGACTTTAAATGTCGGGGTAGCGTTGTTAACGACTATAATTGTCGGGGTAGCATTGTTAACGACTTTAATTGTCGGGGTAGCGTTGTTAATGACTTTAATTGTCGGGGTAGCGTTGTTAGCGACTTTAATTGTCGGGGTAGCGTTGTTAGCGACTATAATTGTCGGGGTAGCGTTGTTAATGACTTTAATTGTCGGGGTAGCGTTGTTAACGACTTTAATTGTCGGGGTAGCGTTGTTAACGACTTTAATTGTCGGGGTAGCGTTGTTAACGACTATAATTGTCGGGGTAGCGTTGTTAACGACTATAATTGTCGGGGTAGCGTTGTTAACGACTATAATTGTCGGGGTAGCGTTGTTAACGACTTTAATTGTCGGGGTAGCGTTGTTAACGACTTTAATTGTCGGGGTAGCGTTGTTAACGACTTTAATTGTCGGGGTAGCGTTGTTAACGACTATAATTGTCGGGGTAGCGTTGTTAACGACTTTAATTGTCGGGGTAGCGTTGTTAACGACTATAATTGTCGGGGTAGCGTTGTTAACGACTTTAATTGTCGGGGTAGCGTTGTTAAGGACTAATTGTCGGGGTAGCGTTGTTAACGACTATAATTGTCGGGGTGGCGTTGTTAACGACTTTAATTGTCGGGGTAGCGTTGTTAACGACTTTAATTGTCAGGGTAGCGTTGTTAACGACTTTAATTGTCGGGGTAGCGTTGTTAAGGACTAATTGTCGGGGTAGCGTTGTTAACGACTATAATTGTCGGGGTGGCGTTGTTAACGACTTTAATTGTCGGGGTAGCGTTGTTAACGACTTTAATTGTCGGGGTAGCGTTGTTAACGACTATAATTGTCGGGGTTGCGTTGTTAACGACTTTAATTGTCGGGGTAGCGTTGTTAACGACTTTAATTGTCGGGGTAGCGTTGTTAATGACTTTAATTGTCGGGGTAGCGTTGTTAACGACTATAATTGTCGGGCTAGCGTTGTTAATGACTATAATTGTCGGGGTAGCGTTGTTAATGACTTTAATTGTCGGGGTAGCGTTGTTAACGACTTTAATTGTCGGCGTAGCATTGTTAACGACTATAATTGTCGGGGTAGCGTTGTTAACGACTATAATTGTCGGGGTAGTTTTGTTAAAGACTTTAGTTGTCGGGGTAGCGTTGTTAACGACTTTAATTGTCGGGGTAGCATTGTTAATGACTATAATTGTCGGGGTAGCGTTGTTAATGACTTTAATTGTCGGGGTAGCGTTGTTAACGACTTTAATTGTCGGGGTAGCGTTGTTAACGACTTTAATTGTTGGGTTAATGTTAACTACTTTAATTGTCGGGGTAGCGTTGTTAATGACTAATTGTCGGGGTAGCGTTGTTAACGACTATAATTGTCGGGGTAGCGTTGTTAATGACTTTAATTGTCGGGGTAGCGTTGTTAATGACTATAATTGTCGGGGTAGCGTTGTTAACGACTATAATTGTTGGGGTAGCGTTGTTAACGACTTTAATTGTCGGGGTAGCGTTGTTAATGACTTTAATTGTCGGGGTAGCGTTGTTAATTACTTCAATTGTCGGGGTAGCGTTGTTAATGACTATAATTGTCGGGGTAGCGTTGTTAATGACTTTAATTGTCGGGGTAGCGTTGTTAAAGACTTTAGTTGTTGGGGTAGCGTTGTTAACGACTTTAACTGTTCTTTTTAATGATCTTTATAGGCCATTGATAGTTCGGCGGGCACGCAGCTGAACAAAATATCTAAATGATGCACGCCTGATGTGACCGTGTATCGCTGTGCCAGGCAAGACGACGGCAATATTCAGGTCATTCTGTTTATTTACAAAAGGAACTCAGCAGTTACACTTGTGTGCTTTCAACTCAAAACTCTGTCTTTACACTTCAGACATGAACTCAAGGTTACTGACTACAGAGGTAGCCCGCGCTGCTCTACTATTGGATACGAAGATCATGTGACCTTTCATCACCTCATTCGTCTTAAAGGTATATTACACTTCAGATTACTACAGACAGTTTTTTTGATCGACGAAGGTGTTGAGGTTTTTTGGGGAAGCCGGGCAGGGAAGTAGGACTGAAGCCAAAGTCAGAACAGCCATGATCGTATTGAATGGGGCAGCAGGCTCGAGGGGACGAATGGCCTCCTCCTGCTCCAATTCCTTATTGTTTCTCTTTGGTTCCTGCTGTGACTTATTTCAGAACAGAGCTCAGGGCCCCCCCGAGGCAGCTGAAGGCCCAGCCGCCAATGGTGGAGCGATGGGAATCGGGGGATGCTCGAGAGGACAGAATTGGAGGAGCGCAGAGATCTCAGAGGGTTGTAGGAGGTAACAGAGATAGGGAGGGGTGTAGGGGCTGGAGGAGGTTACAGACATAGGGAGGGTTGTATAGGCTGGAGGAGGTTACAGAGATAGGGAGGGGTGTAGGTGCTGGAGGAGGTTACAGAGATAGGGAGGGTTGTAGGGGCTGGAGGAGGTTACAGAGATAGGGAGGGGTGTAGGGGCTGGAGGAGGTTACAGAGATAGGGTGGGGTGTAGGGGCTGGAGGAGGTTACAGAGATAGGGTGGGGTGTAGGGGCTGGAGGAGGTTACAGAGATAGGGAGGGTTGTAGGGGCTGGAGGACGTTACAGAGATAGGGAGGGGTGTAGGGGCTGGAGGAGGTTACAGAGATAGGGAACGTTGTAGGGGCTGGAAAGGTTACAGAGATAGGGAAAGTTGTAGGGGCTGGAGGAGGTTACAGAGATAGGGAGGGTTGTAGGGGCTGGAGGAGGTTACAGGGTTAGGGAGGGTTGTAGGGGCTGTAGGAGGTTACAGAAATAGGGAGGGTTGTAGGGGCTGGAGGAGGGTACAGAGATAGGGAGGGTTGTAGGGGCTGGAGGAGGTTACAGAGATAGGGAGATTTGTAGGGGCTGGCGGAGATTACCGAGATAGGGAGGGTTGTAGAGGCTGGAGGAGGGTACAGAGATAGGGAGTGTTGTAGGGGCTGGAGGAGGTTACAGAGATAGTGAGGGTTGTAGGTGTTGGAGGAGGTTACAGAGATAGGGACCGTTGTAGGCGCTGGAGGAGTTTACAGAGATAGGGAGGGGTGTAGCTGTTGGAGGAGGTTACAGAGATAGGGAGGGTTGTAGGTGTTGAGGAGGTTACAGAGATAGGGAGGGTTGTAGGGGCTGGGGGAGGTTACAGAGATAGGGAGGGGTGTAGCTGTTGGAGGAGGTTACAGAGATAGGGAGGGTTGTAGGGGCTGGAGGAGGTTACAGAGATAGGGAATGTTGTAGGGGCTGGAGGAGATTACAGGGATAGGGAGGGGTTGTAGGGGTTGGAGGAGGTTACGGAGATCGGGAGGGGTGTAGGGGCTGGAGGAGGTTACAGAGAAAGGAAGGGTTGTAGGGACTGGAGGAGGTTACAGAGATAGGGAGGGGTGTAGGGGCTGGAGGAGGTTACAGAGATAGTGAGGGTTGTAGGGGATGGAGGAGGTTACAGAGATAGGGAGGTGTGTAGGGGCTGGAGGAGGATACAAAGATAGGGAAAGTTGTAGGGGCTGGAGGAGGTTACAGAGATAGGGAGGGTTGTAAGGGCTGGAGGAGGTTACAGAGATAGGGAGGGTTGTAGGGGCTGGAGGAGGTTACAGAGATAGGGAGGGTTGTAAGGGCTGGAGGTGGTTACAGAGATAGGGAGGGTTGTAAGGGCTGGAGGAGGTTACAGAGATAGGGAGGTGTGTAGGGGCAGGAAGACGGTACAGAGATAGGGAGGATTGTAGGGGCTGTAGGAGGTTACAGAGATAGGGAGGGTTGTAGGGGGCAGGAAGAGGTTACAGAGATAGCGAGTGTTGTAGGGGCTGGAGGAGGTTACAGAGATAGGGACGGTTGTAGGGGCTGGAGGAGGTTACAGAGAAAGGGAGGGGTGTAGGGGCTGGAGGAGGTTACAGAGATAGTGAGGGTTGTAGGTGTTGGAGGAGGTTACAGAGATAGGGACCGTTGTAGGCGCTGGAGGAGTTTACAGAGATAGGGAGGGGTGTAGCTGTTGGAGGAGGTTACAGAGATAGGGAGGGTTGTAGGTGTTGAGGAGGTTACAGAGATAGGGAGGGTTGTAGGGGCTGGGGGAGGTTACAGAGATAGGGAGGGGTGTAGCTGTCGGAGGAGGTTACAGAAATAGGGAGGGTTGTAGGGGCTGGAGGAGGTTACAGAGATAGGGAATGTTGTAGGGGCTGGAGGAGATTACAGGGATAGGGAGGGGTTGTAGGGGTTGGAGGAGGTTACGGAGATAGGGAGGGGTGTAGGGGCTGGAGGAGGTTACAGAGAAAGGAAGGGTTGTAGGGACTGGAGGAGGTTACAGAGATAGGGAGGGGTGTAGGGGCTGGAGGAGGTTACAGAGATAGTGAGGGTTGTAGGGGATGGAGGAGGTTACAGAGATAGGGAGGTGTGTAGGGGCTGGAGGAGGATACAAAGATAGGGAAAGTTGTAGGGGCTGGAGGAGGTTACAGAGATAGGGAGGGTTGTAAGGGCTGGAGGAGGTTACAGAGATAGGGAGGGTTGTAGGGGCTGGAGGAGGTTACAGAGATAGGGAGGGTTGTAAGGGCTGGAGGAGGTTACAGAGATAGGGAGGGTTGTAAGGGCTGGAGGAGGTTACAGAGATAGGGAGGTGTGTAGGGGCAGGAAGACGGTACAGAGATAGGGAGGATTGTAGGGGCTGTAGGAGGTTACAGAGATAGGGAGGGTTGTAGGGGTCAGGAAGAGGTTACAGAGATAGCGAGTGTTGTAGGGGCTGGAGGAGGTTACAGAGATAGGGACGGTTGTAGGGGCTGGAGGAGGTTACAGAGAAAGGGAGGGGTGTAGGGGCTGGAGGAGGTTACAGAGATAGTGAGGGTTGTAGGTGTTGGAGGAGGTTACAGAGATAGGGACCGTTGTAGGCGCTGGAGGAGTTTACAGAGATAGGGAGGGGTGTAGCTGTTGGAGGAGGTTACAGAGATAGGGAGGGTTGTAGGTGTTGAGGAGGTTACAGAGATAGGGAGGGTTGTAGGGGCTGGGGGAGGTTACAGAGATAGGGATGGGTGTAGCTGTTGGAGGAGGTTACAGAGATAGGGAGGGTTGTAGGGGCTGGAGGAGGTTACAGAGATAGGGAATGTTGTAGGGGCTGGAGGAGATTACAGGGATAGGGAGGGGTTGTAGGGGTTGGAGGAGGTTACGGAGATAGGGAGGGGTGTAGGGGCTGGAGGAGGTTACAGAGAAAGGAAGGGTTGTAGGGACTGGAGGAGGTTACAGAGATAGGGAGGGGTGTAGGGGCTGGAGGAGGTTACAGAGATAGTGAGGGTTGTAGGGGATGGAGGAGGTTACAGAGATAGGGAGGTGTGTAGGGGCTGGAGGAGGATACAAAGATAGGGAAAGTTGTAGGGGCTGGAGGAGGTTACAGAGATAGGGAGGGTTGTAAGGGCTGGAGGAGGTTACAGAGATAGGGAGGGTTGTAGGGGCTGGAGGAGATTACAGAGATAGGGAGGGTTGTAAGGGCTGGAGGAGGTTACAGAGATAGGGAGGGTTGTAAGGGCTGGAGGAGGTTACAGAGATAGGGAGGTGTGTAGGGGCAGGAAGACGGTACAGAGATAGGGAGGATTGTAGGGGCTGTAGGAGGTTACAGAGATAGGGAGGGTTGTAGGGGGCAGGAAGAGGTTACAGAGATAGCGAGTGTTGTAGGGGCTGGAGGAGGTTACAGAGATAGGGACGGTTGTAGGGGCTGGAGGAGGTTACAGAGAAAGGGAGGGGTGTAGGGGCTGGAGGCGGTTACAGAGATAGGGAGGGGTGTAGGTGCTGGAGGAGGTTACAGAGATAGGGAGGGTTGTAGGGGCTGGAGGAGGTTACAGAGTTAGGGAGGGTTGTAGGGGCTGGAGGAGGTTACAGAGATAGGGAGGGTTGTAGGGGCTGGAGGAGGTTACAGAGTTAGGGAGGGTTGTAGGGGCTGGAGGAGGTTACAGAGTTAGGGAGGGTTGTAGGGGCTGGAGGAGGTTACAGAGATAGGGAGGGGTGTAGGGGCTGGAGGAGGTTACAGAGATAGGGAGGGGTGTAGGGGCTAGAAGAGTTTACAGAGATAGGGAGGGTTGTAGGGACTGCAGAAGGTTATACAGATAGGGAGGGGTGTAGATTCTGTGAGGCGGCAGTGAAGGGATTTAAAGACAAGGATGAAGCGTTTAAAATGGCGGTGTTGTTTGACTGAGAGGTGATGCAGGGTGTGACGGGGCGCAGGGAATTGGGAGTGAGTGGAGTTGGGATGCTACGGATTGAGGTGTGGATTGAGTGCATTTACCTACAAGCTGATACCTCAGGCAGGACAGAGGACTATTCCATCAGTGCTGCGTTTCACGTTCTGTGCATCGGAGAGATGCTCTAGAACCTTCTTACACTGAACCTTCTACCATTCAGATGATATATAAAAAAGCAAAAGTTTTACATTGAACAATTGCCCCAAAATAATTCACAGAATCCTTCAGCCAGCTAAAGGCCATTCGACCCATCTACCTCGGGCTAGCTGAATAACTGGGTTCTTCGATTTGACCCATTCACACGTGGGCGTCGCTGGCTAGTCCAGCATTAGTTGCCAATCCCTAATTGCCCCTTGAGAAGGTGGTGGGTGAGCCTCCTTCCTGAGCCGCTGCAGTTCTGTGTGGTGTAGGTACACCCACCGTGCTGTTAGGGAGGGAGTTCCAGGATTTTGTCCCGTGTGGTGTAGGTACACCCACCGTGCTGTTAGGGAGGGAGTTCCAGGATTTTGTCCCGTGTGCTGTAGGTACACCCACCGTGCTGTTAGGGAGGGAGTTCCAGGATTTTGTCCCGTGTGGTGTAGGTACACCCACCGTGCTGTTAGGGAGGGAGTTCCAGGATTTTGTCCCCGTGTGGTGTAGGTACACCCACCGTGCTGTTAGGGAGGGAGTTCCAGGATTTTGTCCCGTCTGGTGTAGGTACACCCACCGTGCTGTTAGGGAGGGAGTTCCAGGATTTTGTCCCTGTGTGGTGTAGGTACACCCACCGTGCTGTTAGGGAGGGAGTTCCAGGATTTTGTCCCGTGTGGTGTAGGTACACCCACCGTGCTGTTAGGGAGGGAGTTCCAGGATTTTGTCCCGTGTGGTGTAGGTACACCCACCGTGCTGTTAGGGAGGGAGTTCCAGGATTTTGTCCCGTCTGGTGTAGGTACACCCACCGTGCTGTTAGGGAGGGAGTTCCAGGATTTTGTCCGTGTGGTGTAGGTACACCCACCGTGCTGTTAGGGAGGGAGTTCCAGGATTTTGACCCAGTGACAGTGAAGGAACGGCCGATATATTTCCAAGTCGGGATGGTGAGGGGCTCGGAGGGGAACTTGCAGGCGGTGGTGTTCCTCATGTGTCTGCTGCCCTTGTCCTTCTAGGTGGTAGAGGTGGTGGGTTTGGGCGGCGCTGTCGAAGGAGCCTTGGCGAGTTGCTGCAGTGCATCTTGTAGATGGTACACACACTGCTGCCCCTGTGTGTCGGTGGTGGAGGGAGTGAGTGTTTGTGGATGGGGTGCCCATCAAGTGGGGCTGCTTTGTCCTGTACGGTGTCGAGCTTCTTGAGTGTTGTGGGAGCTGCACTCACCCAGGCAAATGGATTAATTGTTCAGAGGGCATTTTAAGAGTCGACCACATGGGTTTGGAGTCACGTGTAGGCCAGAGCAGGTAAGTGCGACAGATTCCCTTCCCTAAAGTGCATTAGTGAACCAGATGGGTTTTCGTAACAATCGACAATGGTTTATGGTCATTATTAGGCTCTTTTATTCTATTTTTTATTGAATTCTAATTCCACCATCTGCTGTGGTAGGATTCGAACCCAGGTTCCCAGAGCATTACCAGTCCAGTGACAAAACCACATCACTACCTCTTTATATGAATTAAATGTAACTCTCGTTTAGATCTGGCTTGAAAAATCCTTGCACTAATTCAAAATACTTTAAAAATATTGCCCTCTGATGTAGTTGAACAGTTTGGTAGAAAATTAGGGAAGCGAGTGAATTTTGGGGAACTTACAGGTGGTGGTGTTCCCCATGTGTCTGCTTCCCTTGTCCTACTAGGTGGTAGAGGTCGTGGGTTTAGGCGGCGCTGTCGAAGGAGCCTTGGCGAGTTGCTGCAGTGCATCTTGTAGATGGTACACACACTGCTGCCCCTGTGCGTCGGTGGTGGAGGGAGTGAATGTTTGTGGATGGGGTGCCCATCAAGCGGGGCTGCTTTGTCCTGGACGGTGTCGAACTTCTTGAGTGTTGTGGGAGCTGCACTCATCCAGGCAAGTGGGGAGTATCCCATCACACTCCTGACTTGTGCCTTGTAGATGGTGGACAGGCTTTGGGGAGTCAGGAGGTGAGTTACTCTCCGCAGGATTCCCAGCCTCTGACCTGCTCTTGTAGCCACAGTATTTATATAGCTGGGTCCAGTTCAGTTTCTGGTCAATGGTAACCCCCAGGATGTTGATAGTGGGGGATTCAGTGATGGTAATGCCATTGAACATCAAGGGGCGATGGTTAGATTCTCTCTTGTTGGAGATGCTCATTGCCTGGCACTTGTGTGGGGTGAATGTTACTTGCCACTTGTCAGCCCCAACCCTGGATATTGTCCAGGTCTTGCTGCATTTGGACATGGACTGCTTCAGTATCTGAGGAGTCGCGAATGGTGCTGAACATTGTGCAACCATCAGCGAACATCCCCACTTCTGACCTTATGATGGGAGGAAGGTCATTGATGAAGCAGCTGAAGATGGTTGGGCCGAGGACACTACCCTGAGGAACTCCTGCAGTGATGTCCTGGAGCTGAGATGACTGACCCCCAACAACCACAACCATCTTCCTTTGTGCTGGGTATGTACTGCCAGCCTTCACCCCCCCCACCATCGCTGGACGTCAATGCCATTTGAAATAATTCATATCGTTCAGCACGTTTCCACAACCCAAGAACCTCATGGTGTGCTGGTGTGGGGGCGGGAGGAGGGGGTGGGGAGGGGTGGGGGTAGGGGGTGGGGAAGGGTGGGGGGAGGGTGTGTGCAGGTAGCACGGGTTGGTGTGGGGGTGGGGGGGTTGGTGTGGGGGTGGGGGGGTTGGTGTGGGGGTGGGGGGGGTTGGTGTGGGGGTGGAGGAATTCCCAAATGTTCCAAATTCAAGATAAGGATGCCCGGGACTGGAACAGAGGCAGACCAGCTGCAAGCCTGGCGCCAAGTGCGGAGCAGCCGTATTCGGCCTAGATCCTGAGGCTTCAGGGTGGGTGGGGGGGTTTGGGGGGTGGGCTCAACCCCTGACCTTCGACCTTGGGGGAGGGTGGCGGAAGGACTGATGCATATCGAACCAAATTGCGGACTGGATGGCTGTCACACCACCCCCATCTCCCACCGCCCCCACCCCCCCACCACACCACCCCCCTACCCACCCCCTCCCCCCTCGCAATCGCCGCTCGGCCCTCGGGCGGTCAGGTCGACCGACTTGACGGTGGACTTGGCCTGCAGGCCGCTGCCCTCCTCCTCCTCGAAGGCGTTCTCCAAGATGTGGCGCAGGGACCGGCGGACCTGCTGCTTGAAGCCTCGCCCCACGAAGGCGTAGAGGAAGGGGTTGACGCAGCTGTTGAGGTAGGCCAGGCAGGTGATGAGGGGGTCGGCGGCCAGCAGGCCCCACTTCCACTCCGCCTGGTCGTCGTGGGTGCTGGCCACCAGCAGGAGGCCCACCACGTGGTAGGGGAGCCAGCAGACGAAGAAGCCTAGGAGCACGAGGAGGAGCAGCCTGTGGACCTTGCCGGGCTGGGCGAACCGGGAGTTCCGGACCTTCAGGACGATCAATCCGTTGCAGGCCCCGATGACGAGGAACGGGAGGAGGAAGCCGAAAATGAACCGGGTCACCTGAACGACCCGCTCGGTCAGGGCGGGCTCCCCGTGGTAGATGTTGGTGCAGTAGTCGGTGCCGTTCATGGTGAAAATCTCACGGTAGAGGGAGCTGGGCAGCGACATCAGGAGGGCCAGGGCCCAAGCTAGGCCGCAGGCCAGGCCCACGTGTTTGGCTGTCCTCCGGCAGTGGGCCCACAAGGGGTAGAGGGTCATCAGGCAGCGGTCCACGCTGATGCCGGTCAGCACGAAGACGCTGGCGAACATGCTGAAGATGGTGGCGGCGGGCAGGGTCTTGCAGAGAGACCAGCCAAAGAGCCAGCGGCGCTCCAAGGCCAGCTGGGTGACGAGGAAGGGCAGGCTGAGGCAGCAGAGGAGGTCGGCGACGGCCAGGTTGAGGAACCACGTGGGGTTGGGCTTCCTCGGCATGCAGAATCCGGCGATCCAGATCACCGCCGCGTTCCCGGGAACGCCCAGCAGGAAGATGAGGGCGTAGAGGAACATGGCCGCCGGGATCAGGCCTCTCCTCAGGTCCACCTCGGCAGTCGCACCAGAATCTGTGTCATTGTAAAAGTAGTCCCAGTCGGTCCAGTTGGCCGAACCAGGGTATACGTCCATGCCCTGAGGGGGTGGGGGGGGTTGGGGGGGGGGGGAGAGAAAAACAACAGCCAAGGTGTAACCACGGAAGAGCCAAAACTAGGCCTTGAGATAAGAACGACACTCCTCCCGGCGCCTTTCCCCGCCCCAGGATGTGCCAAAGCGCCCCACGGCCAAGGAAAGGGGGGTCTGTTCCCTTGGCGTGCGGTCACTGCCGTTGCCGAAGGGGACCGCGATGGCGCACAGCAAGATCCCACAAACAGCCAATGGGATGGTGGCCCGATTCCGCCCGTCTCCCTCAGGGATGTTGGCTCTGAGGGATGGGTTCAGGCCCCAGGACAGCAGGGAACAGCGCCCCCCTCTGGACCTCCGTCGCCTGGAGTGCGGGTGTGAGGTCCTGCACTGGGAGGGTGGAAGGGGACTTCATCACCCTCTGACAGTGCGGCACTCCCTCAGTACTGACTCTCTGACAGTGCGGCACTGACCCTCCGACAGCGCGGCGCTCCCTCAGCACTGACCCTCCGACAGCGCGGTGCTCCCTCAGCACTGACCCTCTGACAGTGCGGTGCTCCCTCAGCACTGACCCTCCGACAGTGCGGCGCTCCCTCAGCACTGACCCTCCGACAGTGCGGCGCTCCCTCAGCACTGACCCTCCGACAGTGCGGCGCTCCCTCAGCGCTGACCCGCCGACAGTGCGGCGCTCCCTCAGCGCTGACCCTCCGACAGTGCAGCGCTCCCTCAGCACTGACCCTTCGAAAGTGCGGCGCTCCCTCAGCGCTGACCCTCCGACAGTGCAGCGCTCCCTCAGCACTGACCCTTCGAAAGTGCGGCGCTGCCTCAGCACTGACCCTCCGACAGTGCGGCGCTCCCTCAGCGCTGACCCTCTGACAGTGCGGCGCTCCCTCAGCACTGAATGTCCGACAGTGCGCCGCACTGTCGGAGGGTCAGTTCTGAGGGAGCGCTGCACTGTCGGAGGGTCAGTGCTGAGGGAGAGCCGCACTGTGGGAGGGGATGGCGGTTTAAGTGGTGGGGAGTGATAGCATCGGGCTGGCGCGCGGTGGGGTTGGGTGCTGCGACTCCACCAGTGCCCCCAGTCTCCGTGGTGCCCAGCGCCGCTGCCTTTGAGAGAGAGAGAGAGAGAGAGAGAGAGAACGCCGGTCGCGATGTGTGGGATCGCCCACTGCGCGCGGACTGGCCTCCCCCCTGGCGAGAGCTGAACCCACCTGACGGTTAAAACACCGCTCCGGCTGGGAGAATCCAGAGGCCCGTCTCCCGGCGGGTTCCACAAGATGCTCGCCGACCCCTGCCGAACCTCCCAGGACGCGGTCTGACCGACAACGGCTGCGGTGTGGATGTCAGTCACACTCGCCTTATTGTAGCTGCGATGTGGCTGTTGCTTCCGAAGGACAATACCACAGTGGCTTGTAATCTGCACGTCAAAGTGTTTTGCAAAACCTTCCGGACTAAAACAGTGCACAGACTCACCAGGAAAGAAACGAGAGAGAGACAGAGAGAGAGGGAGGGACAGAGAGAGGGAGAGAGAAAGAGAGCGAGGGGGAGAGAGAGAGAGAGAGGCGTAGCCCACTCGCATCTGCTGCCCGCTTTCAGAGCAGGGATGGGTCCAAGCCCTCCTTGGGAGGAAAGGGATAGGGGCGGGTTCTGTCAGGGCTGGAGGAGGTTACAGAGGTAGGGAGGGTTGTAGGGGCTGGAGGAGGTTACAGAGGTAGGGAGGGGGGTAGGGGCTGGAGGAGGTTACAGAGATAGGGAGGGGTGTAGGGGCTGGAGGAGGTTACAGAGATAGGGAGGGTTGTAGGTGCTGGAGGAGGTTACAGAGGTAGGGAGGGTTGTAGGGGCTGGAGGAGGTTACAGAGATAGGGAGGGGTGTACAGGCTGGAGGAGGTTAGAGAGTTAGGGAGGGGTGTAGGGGCTGGAGGCGGTTACAGAGACAGGGATGGTTGTAGGGTCTGGAGGAGGTTACAGAGATAGGGAGGGTTGTAGAGGCTGGAGGAGGTTGCAGAGATAGGGAGGGGTGTAGGGGTTGGAGGAGGTTACAGAGATAGTGAGGGGTGTAGGGTTTGGAGGAGGTTACAGAGATAGTGAGGGGTGTAGGGGTTGGAGGAGGTTACAGAGACAGGGAGGGTTGTAGGGGCTGGAGGAGGTTACGGAGATAGGGAGGGGTGTAGGGGCTGGAGGAGGTTACAGAGATAGGGAGGGGTGTAGGGGTTGGATGAGGTTACAGAGATAGGGAGGGGTGTAGGGGCTGGAGGAGGTTACAGAGATAGGGAGGGGTGTAGGGGCTGAGACAATAAATGGAGCTAAGGCCCGGATTAGTCCCCACTCCCCAAAGGCCCCGCTGGACAAAGCGAGAGGCCTAGTGCTTGACCGAGGCCTGTTTCTTGATCGTCTTTTCCCCTCCTTCATTTCGACCAAGCCCCTGGATTGGCCTGCGCTTGATCCCATCATTCCCGGTGGCGGACTAACCCCCCCCACCTCCCACCCTCCTCTGGGCTGGCCAGCGCGGGCCAGATTCACCCCCTCAGCTGTGCCCGCCACGATGAGCGACTGGGACCGTGCCAAGGTGACGAGGGGCAGACAACTTGGGCACAGCAGGATCCCACAGGCTGGCGCACGAGCTGCAAGTGACGTTTCATGAGGCGTAATGATCGGGTCCCAGGGCACCGGGGAGAAGTAGCCCCACCATCCTTCCCCCACCCAGCCCCCAACCCCAGGTCTTCCACCAATCACGGCCGTGGGATCTTTTAACCCCACCTGGCGTAGGCTAAACGCCTCACCTGGAATCCTGTCCCATTTCTTATTCGCAGCTGTACCTTCGACCTCTTTTGTCATTCACCGGATGTGGGCGTCGCTGGCCGGGCCCAGCGTTTATTGCCCATCCCTAACTGCCTCCTTGAGAAGGTGGTGGGTGAGCCACCTTCTTGAGCCGCTGCAGTCCCCGTGTGGTGTAGGTACACCCACCGTGCTGTTAGGGAGGGAGTTCCAGGATTTTGTCCCCGTGTGGTGTAGGTACACCCACCGTGCTGTTAGGGAGGGAGTTCCAGGATTTTGTCCCGTGTGGTGTAGGTACACCCACCGTGCTGTTAGGGAGGGAGTTCCAGGATTTTGCCCCGTGTGGTGTAGGTACACCCACCGTGCTGTTAGGGAGGGAGTTCCAGGATTTTGTCCCGTGTGGTGTAGGTACACCCACCGTGCTGTTAGGGAGGGAGTTCCAGGATTTTGTCCCCGTGTGGTGTAGGTACACCCACCGTGCTGTTAGGGAGGGAGTTCCAGGATTGTGACCCAGCGCCAGTGCAGGAACGGCCGATATATTTCCAAGTCGGGATGGTGTGGGGCTCGGAGGGGAACTTGCAGGTGGTGGGGTTCCCCATGTGTCTGCTGCCCTTGTCCTTCTAGGTGGTAGAGGTGGTGGGTTTGGGCGGTGCTGTCGAAGGAGCCTTGGCGAGTTGCTGCAGTGCATCTTGTAGATGGTACACACACTGCTGCCCCTGTGCGTCGGTGGTGGAGGGAGTGAATGTTTGTGGATGGGGTGCTGATCAAGCGGGGCTGCTTTGTCCTGGACGGTGTCGAGCTTCTTGAGTGTTGTGGGAGCTGCACTCATCCAGGCAAGTGGGGAGTGTCCCATCACACTCCTGACTTGTGCCTTGTAGATGGTGGACAGGCTTTGGGGACTCAGGAGGTGAGTTACTCTCCGCAGGATTCCCAGCCTCTGACCTGCTCTTGTAGCCACAGTATTTATCTGGCTGGGTCCAGTTCAGTTTCTGGTCAGTGGTAACCCCCAGGATGTTGATAGTGGGGGATTCAGTGATGGTAATGCCATTGAACGTCAAGGGACGATGGTTAGATTCTCTCTTGTTGGAGATGGTCATTGTCTGGTACTTGTGTGGGGTGAATGTTACTTGCCACTTGTCAGCCCCAAGCCTGGATATTGTCCAGGTCTTGCTGCTTTTGGACATGGACTGCTTCAGTATCTGAGGAGTCGCGAATGGTGCTGAACATTGTGCAACCATCAGCGAACATCCCCACTTCTGACCTTATGATGGGAGGAAGGTCATTGATGAAGCAGCTGGAGATGGTTGGGCCGAGGACACTACCCTGAGGAACTCCTGCAGTGATGTTCTGGAGCTGAGATGACTGACCCCCAACAACCACAACCATCTTCCTTTGTGCTGGGTATGACTCCAACCAGCGGAGAGTTTTCCCCCTGATTCCCATTGACTCCAGTTTTGCTGGGGCTCCTTGATGCCACACTCGGTCAAATGAGGCCTTCATGTCTAGGGCAGTCACTCTCACCTCACCTCGGGAGCTCAGCTCTGTGGTCCATGTTTGAACCAAGGCTGTAGTGAGGTCAGGAGCTGAGTGACCCTGGCAGAACCCAAACTGAGCATCAGTGAGCAGGTTATTGCTAAGCAAGTGCCGCTCGAAAGCACTGTTGATGACCCCTTCCATCACTTTACTGATGATGGAGAGTAGACTGATGGGGGTAATTGGCCGGGTTGGATTTGTCCTGCTTTTTGTGTACAGGACATACCTGGGCAATTTTCCACATAGCCGGGTAGATGCCAGTGTTGTAGCTGTACTGGAACAGCTTGGCTAGGGGCACGGCAAGTTCTGGAGCACAAGTCTTCAGTACTATTGCCGGAATATTGTAGGGCCCATAGCCTTTGCAATATCCAGTACCTTCAGCCGTTTCTTGATATCACGTGGAGTGAATGGAATTGGCTGGAGACTGTGCGGTCAGGAGTCACGTGTAGGCCCAGACAGGGTAAGGCCGGCAGGTTCCCTTTCCTAAAGGGGATCAGTGACCCAGATGGGCTTTTAACAACAATTGCGCAGTTCCTTGGTCACTGTTACTGATTTCATTCCTGATTAATGAACGGAATTTGACTTCAACCCCCCTCTCCACCCACCCAACTGCCCTGGTGGGATTTGAACCTGCGTTTCCGAATCATTCGTCCCGGCCTGGGGATGACTAGCCCAGTCTCTTACCCACTCGTCTGAACCAGGAGGGAGCTCCTCCCTTTCGTCAGGCTCAGGTTACAGAGAGCGAGGGAAGGGGTCAGTGAAAGGGAAAGCGATAAAGATAGAGTGGGGTGACGAGGGAGGGGGGTGAGAGAGAGGGGCTGAGTGGGAAGGGGGTGGAGAGAGAGTGGGGCAGACAGGGAAAAAGAGGCAGAGAGGGGGGCAGAGAGAGAGAGGGGGAGATAGACAGAGAGAGCTAGGGATGGGGGGAGGGAGAGAGAGAGAGACAGGGAGGGGGGAGAGAGAGAGAGAGAGAGGGGGAGATAGACAGACAGAGATAGGGAGGGGGGAGGGAGAGAGAGAGACAGGGAGAGGGGAGAGAGAGAGATAGAGATAGACAGACAGAGACAGGGAGGGGGGAGGGAAAGAGAGACAGGGAGGGGGGAGAGAGAGGGAGAGGGAGATAGACAGAGACAGAGAGAGAGAGAGGGGAGAGAGAGAATGAGGGAGGGGAGAGAAAGAGAGGGAGGGGGGAGAGAGGGAGGGAGGGGGAGAGAGAGTGAGAGAGGGAGACAGGGAGGGGGGAGAGAGAGAGAGACAGGGAGGGGGGGAGAGAGAGAGACAGGGAGGGGGGAGAGAAAGAGAGGGAGGGGGGGAGAGAGTGACGGGGGGTAGTGGGACAGGGAGGGGGAGAGAGAGACAGGGAGTGGGGAGAGAGAAAGAGAGAGAGAGGCAGGGAGGGGGAGAGAGAGGGAGAGAGAGAGACTTGGGAGTGGGGGGGAGAGAGAGAGGGAGTGGGGGAGAGAGAGAGAGCAGGGAGGGGGAGAGAGAGAGGCAGTGAGTGGAGAGTGAGGCAGGGAGGGGGAGAGAGAGAGAGAGAGACAGGGAGGGGGAGAGAGAGAGGCAGTGAGTGGGGAGAGAGTGAGGCAGGGAGGGGGAGAGAGAGAGAAAGAGACAGGGAGTGGGGAAGAGAGAGAGAGAGAGACAGGGAGTGGGGGGAGAGAGAGAGGCAGGGAGGGGGGAGAGAGAGAGAGAGACAGGGAGTGGGGGGGGGAGAGAGAGAGGCAGGGAGGGGGGAGAGAGAGAGAGAGACAGGGAGTGGGGGGGGAGAGAGAGAGAGAGAGACAGAGACGGGGAGAGAGACAGGGAGGGGGGAAGAGACAGAGAGAGGGGGAGAGATGGGGGGAGAGAGATGGGGAGAGTGAGACAGGGAGGGGGGAGAGAGAGAGAGACAGGGACGGGGGAGAGAGAGAGACAGAGACGGGGAGAGTGAGACAGGGAGGGGGAGAGAGAGAGAGAGAGGGAGAGACAGAGACGGGGGAGAGAGAGGGACAGAGACGTGGGAGTGAGAGAGAGGCAGGGGTGGGGACAGAGATAGGGAGGGGGAGTGAGAGAGAGAGAGAGAGACAGAGACGGGGAGAGAGACAGGGAGGGAGCAGAAGACATGGGTGGGGCAGCCAGGGATGTGCTGAGTGTGAATTGCATTGAGCTGGTGAAAGGCTGATGTGTAAGATAGAGTCAGCTGTCTTGGTGACACAGGCGCTTGGTGACGCTCACAGATATAAATAAACCCAACCTCGTTCCGCAATCATCAGACCGGCTTACACAGGGAGACCGGAAAGGGCAGATCCTGAACGGCCTGGGATTGAGAAACCACCCCCACCCACTACCACCTTGGGAAAGCTACCACCTTATTGTGTAGCAGGACTCGATGGGCCGAAGGCCCTCTTTCTGTGCTGTAAGCCTCCCGGCCTATGACTCTATGACCAGACGTGGGCACAGATAACGTGTGTAAGCTCTGAGGAGGAGTGGGGGGTGCAGGGGGTGTGGGGGGGGGGGGGTGGGGGGGGGTTGGAAGAAACGGGAGCTGGGTCGGAATTCATAGACTCACACGGCACAGGAAGAGGCCATTCTGCCCATCCTGCCTGTGCCGGCCCCTTTTCCAGTTAGTCCTGCACTCCCCCTGCTCCCCCCAAACCCTTGCTCTTACAACCACCCCCCCACCCATCGCCCCGCACATTTTTCCCCCTTCCAGTATTTATCCAAATCCCCCCTTTTCGAGGGTGAATCTGCTTCCCCCGCCCTTTCAGGCAGCGCCTTGCAGATCATAACGACACACCGCGTCCAAAATGAATAAAATTCTCCTCGGCTCCCTCCCTCTGAATCTCGTGCCCATACCTCACCTACACGTTGCCCCTCGGTGCCGTCGTCCGACAGCACAACGTTAGTTTCCACCGGTACGCTGACATCATCCAGCTCGACCTCACCTCCCACCTCCCTGAACTCCTCCACTCTCTAAATTGTCAGACTGCTGCTCCGGAAATCCAGTCCCGGAGGAGCGGAAGTTCCCTCCGATTAAACATTGGGAAGACTTGAAGCCGTTGTTTCCAATTCCTGCTCCAAACTCCGATCCCGAGCGACCCCGACTCCATCCCGCTCCCTGGTGACTGGCTGGGGATTAATCCAGTCTGTTCACAACCTTTGACCCTGAGATGAGTTTCTGGCCTCGTCTCCGTGCCGTCACTGAGACTGCCCATTTCCCACCTCCGTAATGTCGCCTGACTCCGCCCCCTGTTGTAGTGCCTCGGCTCCTGAAACCCTCGTCCACACCTTCGTCCCCTCCAGACTTGACTATTCCAACCCCCTCCTGGCTGCTCTCCCACATTCTACCCTCCGGAAACTACAGCTCGTCCCAAACTCTGCTGTCCCCCTCCCCCTATCCGAACTCGCCCTGAGTCCCCGTCCACCAGTCAGACCCTGTGTTCGCTGATCCACACTGGCTCCTGGTCCAGCAACCCTCCCTATCTCTGTAACCTCCTCCAGCCCCTACAACCCTCCCTATCTCTGTAACCTCCTCCAGCCCCTACACCCCTCCCTATCTCTGTAACCTCCTCCAGCCCTACAACCCTCCCTATCTCTGTAACCTCCTCAACCCCTACACCCCCTCCCTATCTCTGTAACCTCCTCCAGCTCCGACAACCCTCCCTATCTCTGTAACCTCTTCCAACCCCTACAACCCTCCCTTTCATCTGTAACCTCCTCCAGCCCCTACACCCCTCCCTATCTCTGTAACCTCCTCCAGCCCCTACAACCCCTCCCTATCTCTGTAACCTCTCCAACCCCTACAACTCTCCCCTATCTCTGTAACCTCCTCCAACCCTTACAACCCTCCCGATCTCTGTAACCTCCTCCAGCTCCGACACTCCTCCCTATCTCTGTAACCTCCTCCAGCCCCTACACCCCTCCCTATCTCTGTAACCTCCTCCAGCCCCTACACCCCTCCCTATCTCTGTAACCTCCTCCAGCCCCTACAACCCTCCCTATCTCTGTAACCTCCTCCAGCCCCTACAAACCCTCCCTATCTCTGTAACCTCCTCCAGCCCCTACAACCCTCCCTATCTCTGTAACCTCCTCAGCCCCTACACCCCTCCCTATCTCTGTAACCTCCTCCAGCCCCTACAACCCTCCCTATCTTTGTAACCTCCTACAACTCTCCGAGGTCTCTGCGCTCCTCCAATTCCGGCCTCTCGAGCATCCCCCCGATTCCCATCGCTCCACCATTGGCGGGCCGCGCCTTCAGCTGCCTGGGGGGGGGGCCCTGAGCTCTGGAATTCCCTCCCTAAACCTCTCCTCCTCCCTCTCTCTCTTCTCTCTCTCTCCTCCTTTAAGAACCTCCTTAAGTACCAACCTCTTTGACCGAGGTGAACTCCGATCAGGAATTCAGGAGAAAATTCCTCACCCAGGGAACTGAGTGTTTACTTGAGGGATAAATATTGAGCTCAGGATGCTGGGGAGAATTCTCCTCTGCTGTCCTTCCAATTATGTACGTCCAACTCAGAGAGCAGACAACCTTAAACTCTCATCTAAAGAAAACCACACATCCGACAGTGCGGCGCTCCCTCAGCACTGACCCTCCGACAGTGCGGCGCTCCCTCAGCGCTGACCCTCCGACAGCGCGGCGCTCCCCTCAGCACTGACCCTCTGATAGTGCGGCGCTCCCTCAGCTCTGACCCTCCCACAGCGCGGCGCTCCCTCAGCACTGACCCCTCCGACAGTGCGGCGCTCCCTCAGCACTGACCCTCCCACAGTGCGGCGCCTCCCTCAGCACTGACCCTCCCACAGGCGCGGTGTCCCTCAGCACTGACCCTCCGACAGTGTGGCGCTCCCTCAGCACTGACCCTCCGACAGTGCGGCGCTCCCTCAGCACTGACCCTCCAACAGTGCGGCGTTCCCTCAGCACTGACCCTCCCACAGTGCGGCACTCCCTCAGCACTGACCCTCCCACAGTGTGGCGCTCCCTCAGCACTGACCCTCCCACAGTGCGGCGTTCCCTCAGCACTGACCCTCCCACAGTGCGGCGCTCCCTCAGCACTGACCCTCCAACAGTGCGGCGTTCCCTCAGCACTGACCCTCCCACAGTGCGGCGCTCCCCTCAGCACTGACCCTCCCACAGTGCGGCGCTCCCTCAGCACTGACCCACAGTGCGGCGCTCCCCTCAGCACTGATCCTCCCACAGTGCGGCGCTCCCTCAGCACTGACCCTCCAACAGTGCGGCGTTCCCTCAGCACTGACCCTCCGACAGTGCGGCGCTCCCCTTGGCATTGCCTCCCTCAACAGCTGCTTGACAGGATTATGATGATGCCTTCCTCCTTGCGGAATAACAAGGTGGACACACATTGACCCAGACATTCACTCACACACACGGGACACAGGCATTCGCTCTCACATGCACGGGGGACACAGGCATTCCGCGCACACACAGACACATACAGGCAGTCACCCGCGCAGCGCACACAGACATACAGTCGCCCGCACATAGACACACACAAACATGAATACACCCGGGCATATACACACACACAGGCAAGTTGCTCTCACACGGACACACACACATGCACACACGGGCAGTCGCTCACACTCGTGGACACATACACATGCACACACAGGCAGTCGCTCTCACACGGACACACACACACGCACACACAGGCAGTCGCTCTCACACGGACACACACACATGCACACACAGGCAGTCGCTCTCACAGGGACACACACACATGCACACACAGGCAGTCGCTCTCACAGGGACAACACACACATGCACACACAGGCAGTCGCTCACACACGGACACACACACATGCACACACAGGCAGTCGCTCTCACAGGGACACACACACATGCACACACAGGCAGTCGCTCACACACGGACACACACACATGCACACACAGGCAGTCGCTCTCACAGGGACACACACACATGCACACACAGGCAGTCGCTCACACTCGTGGACACATACACATGCACACACAGGCAGTCGCTCACACACGGACACACACACATGCACACACAGGCAGTTGCTCTCACACGGACACACACACATGTACACACAGGCAGTCGCTCTCACACGGACACACACATGCACACACAGGCATTCGCGCTCACACCTTGTGGACACATACACATGCACACACAGGCAGTCGTTCTCACACGGACACACACACATGTACACACAGGCATTCGCGGCTCACACTCGCGACACATACACACAAATAAAATCCAGGGACCAATATAATATTAAAGATCATTTTTATACAATAAATCAGGGTGTTTGACTGGCAGACCCCTAAGTGGCCAGCCACTTTCATGCAAAGAGAGAGAGCGGGAGAGAAAGGGGGGAAAAAACACGGAGGGTGAAGGGGACGAACAGGTGAAGGAAAGTTAAGCACTAAAAAACCTTTCTCTGCCGCAATAGAGGAGGGAAAATAGGGGAGAACAAACCCCATCCATTACTTCCCACCCCTGGATTCGCCAAGGTCAGGGGTTCAGTCCCTTGAAGATCTGACTCTGCAGGAGAGAGGGAGAGACTGAGCGAGATAGAGGGAGAAAAAGATCAGAGAGAAAGACAGGACGATGGAGGGAGAGAGAGAGGGAGACAGAGGGAGACGGAGGGAGAGGGAGACAGAGGGAGACAGAGGGAGATGGAGGGAGATGGAGGGAGAGGGAGGGAGAGGGAGACAGAGGGAGAGGGAGTGCGAGGGAGAGAGAGGGAGAGGGAGAGAGAGGGAGAGGAGACAGAGGGAGAGGGAGACAGAGGGAGACAGAGGGAGAGGGAGACAGAGGGAGACAGAGGGAGATGGAGGGAGAGGGAGGGAGAGGGAGACAGAGGGAGAGGGAGACAGAGGGAGAGGGAGACAGAGGGAGAGGGAGACAGAGGGAGAGGGAGACAGAGGGAGATGGAGGGAGAGGGGAGGGGAGAGGGAGACAGAGGGAGAGGGAGACAGAGGGAGAGGGATGCGAGGAAGAGACAGAGGGAGAGGGAGTGCGAGGAAGACAGAGGGAGAGGGAGTGCGAGGGAGAGGGAGTGCGAGGGAGAGGGAGTGCGAGGGAGGAGGGAGTGCGAGGGAGAGGGAGTGGCGAGGGGAGAGGGAGGGAGAGGGAAGAGGGAGTGCGAGGGAGAGGGAGTGCGAGGGAGAGGGAGTGCGAGGGAGAGGGAGTGCGAGGGAGAGGGAGTGCGAGGGAGAGGGGTAGCGAGGGAGAGGGGTGCGAGGAGAGGGGTGCGAGGGAGACGGAGTGCGAGGAGACGACATGAGTGCGAGGGAGATGGAGTGCGAGGGGAGACGCGAGTGCGAGCGAGACGGAGTGCGAGGGAGACGTGAGTGCGAGGAGGAGACGGAGGGGATGAGGGAAGACGGAGGGAGAGGGGAGTGTGAGGGACAGGAAGAGAGACATGCTAATATGTCTTTAAGGGATAGTAGCATGGCCTTCACTGGAAGGGATGGATGTCATGTGATCCAGCCCCAGTTTCACTTTGGCCTGTGGGCAAGAACACAGCACCACACAGCTCAGCTGCTGACGGCTTCAACATTCCCATCTTTGTATAGCTGTTCTCATGTGCCGAGCCTCAATAAATGAACCCACCATGTGTTTACACAACCCCTTCTGAGTGATTGGTGCCTTTATAGTATTATATAAACACAACATGGTGGCAGGGATGAGATAGGAACCCACGCCAGAGATAGAGGGGGGTGGGTGGGGGGGGGTGGGGGGGGGGGCGGGGGGAGGTAGAGAGAGAGGGGGGAGCGAGGTGGGGGGAGAGAGAGACAGGGAGAGAGGGAGATAGAGGGCAAAGGAAAAAGAGAAAGGGGGTTGGTGGGGGGGAGGGAAAGCGAGATATGCAAAGACTGAGGGGGAGAGAGAGAGACAGACAGAGAAAGAGAGACGGAGAGCGAGACGGAGAGGCGAGACGGAGAGCGAGACGGAGAGCGAGACGGAGAGCGAGACGGAGAGCGAGACGAGAGAGCGAGACGGAGAGCGAGAGAGACGAAAAGAGAGAGAGACGAAAAGAGAGAGAGACGAAAAGAGAGAGAGACGAAAAGAGAGAGGAGCGAGACGGAGAGCGAGACGGAGAGCGAGACGGAGAGCGAGACGAGAGCGAGACGGAGAGCGAGACGGAGACGAGACGGAGAATGAGACGGAGAGCGAGAGAGACGGAGAGAAAGAGACAGAGAGAGAGCGAGAGAGAGAGAAAGAGATAGAGAGAGAGTGTGAGAGACAGAGAGAGAGAGAGACAGAGAGAGAGAGAGAGACAGAGAAGAGAGCTAGATGAACAGGGAGAGAGAGAAACCAAAGAGAGAGAGACAGAGAGAGAGAAAGAGATAGAGACAGAGAGAGAGAGAGAAAGAGACAGGGAGGCAGAGACAGAGAGAGAGAGACAGAGAGCTAGATGGACAGGGAGAGAGAGAAACAAAGAGAAAGAGAGACAGCGAGAGACCAGAGCGAGACGAAGATCAAGAGTGCTGAGGTCAGAGGTCAAAGTGTCACGAGAAGTCATCACTGGACGAGACCGTCTCCCTTGGAAACGCATCAACTTATTAATATTTATATATATATTTATATATATACTTATTGGCTTTTTTAAAATATATAAAATATTAAACACACA